>CM038792.1:174670308-174779257 GCA_021764765.1 Vicia sativa
AAAAAATCACAAAACCCTAGATTTTCCCAATCAATAGAACAAGGTGGACTCGAGAGGTTAAAAATTCCATGTAGGATGCTCATCCTCTAACTTCTCAAATGTTGCGAAAACTTCTCAAGACATCAACATCAAATATGTGGAATTCCATCGTGTGGAAACATCAAGGCGATTTTCTTTTACATGTTATCCCTACAATTTCAATACACTCCTTAAACTTTAAATCTCTTTGTGGTGAGGACCTCACAAACCTAACAACAGAACACTTTCAATAGCCAATTCATGATCTTTTGCCCATCTCTCACTACTAAGTTTAAGATATGGGCAGCACACCTCATATGAAAAAACTCCATCACCAACTAAAGCATTCTTGCTTTTAAGTATTTTCCCAAATAAACAACCACATCATTACATGTTGCATTATCAAGGGTAATTGTTGACACTTTTCTAAGCCCCCATTCCTTCAAACCATCCTCCACTTTCTTACCAATGGTGTCATCCTTGTGATTTGGAACTAAACTAAAGCGATAATATTTTTGATAGTTCCATTCATTGTCAATGAAGTGTGATTATGGCCATGTAACTAAGATTTTGAATTGAAGTCCAACAATCGGTGGTTAGTGCAACCCTAGGACAATTAGATTGAAAGAAGGTTTTAAGTTTCAACTTTTCGGCTAGATAAAGGCTGAAAACAATCCCTAGCAACCGTCCTCCTTGAAGGGATGGTCATTTGGTTATAATTGTTTGCGTAGTCTCTTAAAACCTTCACCTCAACCACTCTAAAGGAATGCTCATCAAGTACAAATGAAGTAATAACCTTCCTACATGCTTGAGCATTGAACCTTTGGCTTTTGAACCTAAAACACCACCACTCACCACTTACAAGGTTTCTTTGAGTGGGATCTTTGATAAAAGGTTAGGGTTTTGTACACTTTGGAGTGGGCTAACATGTTGGATGTTTCATGTGTTTGGGTCACATCGGTATCTTTTGTGACCTTTCATTTGTGACTATTGGTTCAAGTTGTCTGGTAAAATATTAAAGTCTAACCAAACAGAGAAAGTTTTCCTAGTTCCACTAGCATTAACTAGTCTTTTTCCCTAGCGAGAGGAGGAAATGCATCATTTGTTTGTGTAGGTTCGGCATGGAAACAATTTGTTCGGCCGAAAATATTTCACACAACTAAATTAAAAAATCCTAAACACTTAAACAAAGTCTAAACAATCAACATTCAAACATTATACATATAAGCAAAACACAAATGACACAAATGAATTAGCAATGCTAGTAGTCTATAACTGAGACAGAAACTGACCACTATTTATAACAATGAACCTGCTGAGGTTTCAACAAAATTATAGCATAAAATTTTTTCATGATTTTCTACACATCAACAATACACAAATTATAGCAACAAAATTATAACAATGAACACATGATATCAAAAATTTCACCCAATACACAAATTTTATCTATACAAACAAACATACCTATATCAACACTTCCAACTCCTTACTAGACTCCTTTCTCAACTCCTTTGCAAATACCCATGTCCACTCCTTGCAAGCTCCCATGTCCGACCTTGCATACTCCTTCTCCATGTTCCATCTTACAATAAAACAAAACATAACAAAATTAACATAGCAAACAAGATTAGTGCGTGTTCGTGGTGGACATTCGTGATGAGAATTGAGAAGCGGATATTGTGAAAGATAATGATAACGAAGAGAAAATGAGATAGAGAAGAAGAGGAAATTACATGATGGATTTCGTGATGGATTTCTTGAAACCCTAGCATGAAGAGTTTGGAGCGGTGAAAAGTGAGACAATGAAACCCTAGTCTAACAAACGTGTTTGTCTTAAACATTGGGCCGGGTAAATGTACCCTAAGTCCATAAAATATGTAGTTCCGACTTCGATAACACAACAACAACAATCCTCCACGTTACATTGGCAAGTAGTAACACTAGGCAAATTGTATTATCGATTTTGTTCTCTTCAAAGCTTTGGTCGGATTTGGGCTACTGTGGTTTTGTTACACCTATCAAAACCGTGAAATACACCAACAATATCCGTTTTACTAAACCGGGTAACCCGATTAGCCCGCGTTCAACCCGTTTGCCTACGAATTAGGTTGGATCGGACGGTTTGGACCGATTATTGAAATTTTGTCCACCCTATTATACTAGTATTATTTTTGTTAAGCTTGTACATTGGACTGGACATGAGATAAGATAGGTTTCATGATTTGCTATACAATATCTTTTCTTTTGGTTAGACTAGTAGTTTGCTTCCTAGAACCGCCCAGCAAAACAATCTTAGGTTAGTGATACTTTTTTTAACAATATTCAAATAAAATAAATATGAAGACATAAAATAAACACATATTTAGTTATGAAATAAATATAGAGCCACGGTCCCAGCAATAAACAAAACATAAAATAAATTAAAACATTATAAGCTATAAATACAGTAAGCAAAAAGTATTCACTTGTTCTCACGACACGGTGGCAACGGGAGAGGATGGAGGAGATATGAAGAGTTTTCTACAAACTATAAAGTTACTCTCCACTAACAACCCAAAAAAGGTCTTTCATATTTAAAAAAATGGCATCGTGTTTTTTCTTTAGAATTGAATTTTTTACATCGGTTGGAAATTGGCCGTAACGGCCAATTTATTACATCGGTTATTAATTTTAGTATTTATATAAATGCCACTGTATTTTTAATTTTATAAAATTGGACTTATTACATCAGATATTTATATATTTAAAAAGACTTTTTCTCAAACGTCATATTTTAGTAGTGTTTAAGAATATCATTGTATTCCTATCAATGTGTTTAACAAATAAACATAATTTTTAAGAATATTTTTTATTTTTAGTTTAAATAAATTTTAAAAATTAAAAATAAATATTAAAATAATATAAGAGTGAGAAATTATAATTGATTATATTATAGGAATGTAAAATTTCCATTCTTTAACGTGAGAAAAAAATAGAAAAATTCATAAAATAAAAATATCTAAAAATTATTTATTAAAACTTAAAACAAATTAAAAAGTATATGAATTCTAATGTTAGATTTCGAACAATAACTTTTTTATATCTATGGAACAAATATACGACCTTAGTGAATCAGATTTGAACCTTTGAAATTAGTAAAAGATTAAAACTGTAACACTTTTCTCTCTGTACTATACACATAGTACAAGTTGTTTACGAGTATAACAGTACATTTATGTTTCTATGTGATTGAATTTGAATTGATGCAGCAAAAAGTTATAAAGAAACGACATTAACTGCTAATCGACATCTCTGAATATAAAAAATCTAAAAGCAGTACACCTCTCTAAAAACAGTTGACTTTCAAAGTTAAAAATATGTGGTTAAGATTTTTTTAAATAAGTTTTGAAAATAGGTTATATTCAGTATCTTGGAGAGAAATGTGAGATGTGAGGCCTGTGGCATTTCAGAAATATTGAAATTGTGTAATTTTAGTTCTCACTTTTTATTTAATGATTTTGGCTCAATAACTTTTTTCTCTGTGATTTGTCAATTTACTTTAGATTTAATTTTACTAGATTTTAAAATAAAAAATATTATTTATTGATGTGACATTCAATTCTTTAAACGAATATGTTTTTTTAATTAAATATTTTAAATGACAAGAAAAATTTCAAAAAAATTAAAATTTTAATAAAAGATTTTACATTCTATAAAGTTGATTTTTTATACAATTTTAACATTTAATTTTAAAAATAAATTGCACAATTTCAATTTGAGTGTCAAATCAGTAAATGATTACTTTTGACATGGCATTTAAAAATAAAAAAAATATGAAATTCAAAAGATGAAATTCGTTGGGTGAAAGTAAAAGATAAAATAGCGTAATTACAACCCACCATCTCTATCATAAATACCACAAACAATAACAAAAGACTATTCAAAAGATAATGTTTGATCTCAAAAACAAGGGTTATTAGAAAATTGAACATAAACTTCTAAACAAGTTATAAACATTCACTAATGACCTATAAGAGGGTGTGGTTCTTCAACCAATCACGAGAAAGAACGATAATAATTCAAAAAAATTTACTAACACAAATTTTCGGCCAAAGTGATACCTGTGACCTCTAAATTCTCCAAGTTAACAACTCTACCTAAAAAATAATTGAGACTCTAATAATTATCAATTTGATCCTCCATCTTGCGCTACGTATTTGATCGAACACACCGTTCTTCGAAGCTTTCAATCGGTTGAATTCAAACTACATAATCTTGTCTGAAACCTCTAAATCACCAAATGATCTTGAAGGAAAACTCCATCTTGGTTTCTTATTTGAAACTCGGAGAATTCTCATTCAATCGATTACAATGAGCCCTAATTGAACGTTATCAAGCTATCTTTAGATGACAACCAAACAAAAAATTATTATGTGTAGTTAATTTGTGTGTGCGCATTGAGAGAGGGTAAAGATGATAAGCAGTTGCTTTGTATATTTATGGTTTTGTGTTTAGAAATGATGCACGAATGACTATATATAGGTGTAAGTGTGTGAATGAAACAAAGAGAATATGATTATGCAATTCAACATCACTATGTTCCACCTCAATAGAAATCTCCTCCTTATTTAGTTCCTCGGCAAGATTTATGCATTTAGTCAACATCATCAGTTTTCTTGCACGCCATTTGTACTTCATTGAAAACTACATGCTAACTTTGATACACCTCGTGACTTAGCTCTGGGCATCATCATATAAGCTTTGAATCCTTCACGGTACCTTTGAACATGCATCTTATAGCTCTAGGTTCGATCTTGTATTGCCTAATGTGAGCATTGGCTACATAGCCTCAAGGAAATGGGGACATCTATTTATCGGTGTACTCATGCCCATGGAAATTGAGGGACATATATTTATCATATGCTATTGTCGAAATAGCCTCATTAAAACCTTCTGATCCAACATTGGCCAACATGCACCTAAATCTTTTCAAAATGGTTCGATTAAACCTTTAAGCTTAACCATTTTAATGGGGATACTACCGATGAGTTATGTGCCTACAATACTAGGCAAACATAATAGTTGTCGGAAGCCTCATTGCAAAATTCAATACGATTATGGTCCTTAACCTATTGACCTTCGCCTTGAGTTTGGTTTCGACTAAAGTCTTCCAATTTTAAAATTTTCAAAAGTTTCATCCTTATCTATACGAATGAATACCTATAACTTTCGTAAATAATCATCTTTATGGATAGAAAATATCTCACACTTGAGTGAAGGATTCCTATGGCCCCAAAAGATATGCATGGATATAATCAAGGGATCCATGTGTTCTTTGTTTGCCTTTGTTAAACTCCACCCTCAGGGATTTACCAAATACACTAGGTTCACTAGTTTTTGACCTTGTCACCACATAGCAAATTTTGTTTCGACAATTACCAACACTCTTTCACTAACATGGCCAAGTCTCTTGTGCCATAGCTCAATCTTAGACATTGGTTTTATGGATAACACATTTGTTGAATCCCACAACCTCAACCTCAAGGGTATACATACATTTCCTTTTGATACCTTAGGACTTTCTTGGCCCTTTATTACCCTTACGTATCTTGCACTCCTTTGAAAATATATCATTTTTGTCAATTCACCAAGAGAATAAAATATCTCTTTAGATCGGTACATTCTGACACCAACCAATAACTTTATTGACTCATCATGAAGCTTGAATCTCACATATCCACACGAAATTTTGTAGGCTTTGTTGTTTCCAGCAACCGATCCTCATCTTGATCACATAATTCCTTAAACACTTCTTTATTTGAGTCATGTGCCAAGTGCAACGGAATCCATGATTCATTCCTTGCTCAATTACTCCTCAAAACTACCGGACATCGAGATGACTCATAACCATCATGCACTTGGCTTCATCACCATTATCCCTACCACCATGTTTTTATGTCAATCGGTATATTTTCGTGGGACCCTCCTTCTACTGTGGTAACACCTAATTGCGGAAGAATCACCACATAAGACTTCACGACTTTTACCCTTATTCTTCTCAAACACGCCATTTTTCTTCAAGAGTTTCCCTTTCGCGGATAAACCTTTACCAATAAATAGTTATTTATACTTCTAGTCGTTTGAGTACAAGCCAGATTAAACTTCTTCAAAGATCGGGGACTATCTTCCATATAAGAGAGTTTATTTGAAGCGAGCATGGGAATTAGGTAAAGAACACAACAATAGCATTGATTGATCTTCATCATCGATACCAACCTCGACATTCTCTAGATTAAGAATTAGCTTGTTGAACATATCCAACTACTCAGCCAAGATTTTGTCTTCACCTATCTTGAATGAATACTGAGCTTACTTTAAGTACAAACGATTTACCAAGGATTTAGTGATGTATAATCCTTTGAGTTTCATCCATACATCCGTCATTGTCTACCTCCTTCGAAACCTGTCAGAGAAACTTATCACCAAGACTCAAAATGATGGTGTGGGCTTTCTTAATCAGATTTTTCTTCTTCTTCTCCGTCAGGGCATGATCCATGGCTTCAGCTCCCTTCAACACTTCTAGTAAACCCCTTTGAACAAGAAGGGCTTGAATCTCCAAGCACCATAAACTGAAATCATCCACTTCAGTACATTTCTCAATCTCAAACTTTGTTGACGATATCTTATTCATGCTCACCACACCAATTTGTTGTAACGGAGTGTCGTCCAGAACAAACCAAAACTATGAGAAAGATTGAGTTTCTTGAACAAACACAAGAAATCCTATTAGATTTTCACCAAATAGAAAGAATATGGAAGAAGAAAAAAAATCAGGATTGGTTATAATTGTTTTACTATTCACTTACTCAATAAGGGTTCAAATATTACAAAGTGAATAACAACCAACCTCTCAACGAGAGAATTAATCTATTAGACTACTAAACTAACTTAAGCTACAAGCTAACTTAAACAATTGAGCTAAATAAACAGGTCCAATTAAATATGCTAATTAGGGGTGTTCATGGGTGCGGGTGGACCCGAATCCGTGACCCAAACCAACCCAACCATAAATTACAGAACCCATTCATTTACGGGTATATCCAACGCCTTGCAACAATCCGTGCAGTTTTGGTTCGAGTATCGGGTTTGAGTTTCTAACCCGCAAACCATTGACAACTCATTGATGTGTCATTACTCATTAGTAATTCTTTTATTATTATTATTTTAAACAAAATATAAAATATAAATCTCACTACTAACATAATTTTTCCAAAAAGTTTTATTCTCTACCACTAATACTATTATACCAATGAGGTTACATAATTCTAAGACTAAATGTTGTTTCTTATTTTCTTTTGCATGATTTGCAACGTATTTTATGAAAATAATGTGTCGTGTAGAATATTATAATATTATCAAGTGTTATGTTGTGTTGATGAATTTTATTAGATGTTATATGATGTGTTTAATCCAAATTGAGTGTTAGAAAAGAGTGTAATTGTATTGAATTAAGTTATAATTTTCGTAATTGAAAAAATAATCGATAAATATTTTTCATTTTACACACAACCCACGAATCCAACCCAACCCAACCCAACCCAAAAATGAGCGGGTCGATTTTGACGATGAAATTGTAGGTTGAACGACAAACTTAACCCATTAAAATTTGAACGGATTAGGCCAAACCCGGTCTGTAACACCCGTAATTAATTAAAATAATTTAATTCAATATTATTGAGTATTTTCTATTAATTCGTAATTAAGTCGAATTTGCGGGTGAATCGCTAGAGTTGAATAGTCGGGTAAAATTAGTCGGAAGGAAAATACTATTAGAATTTAATTATTATTTAGAATTATTAAATTAAATGTAGTAGATTAATTATGTAGGAGAGGAATTAGTATTTTAAGGGTATTAATTAATAAACTCAATTTAAAGTAGTGGCTCTTACTAATATTGTTATTTAGTAACCATTATAAAAGGATAAAAAAAAACAAGGGAATAACCAAAGAGAAGAACAAGTCACGTAGAAGAGAGGGGAAAAGGAGGAAAAGAGGAATAGGGTTCATAGCAGTGTCCTTTGGCCGTCCGTGATTATTTTTGGTTAAATTTTCGAACTTTCTTCGATCCAAAGGTAAGGGGTGGGGTTCTATTACTATAATCAATTGTATGATAATTTTTATGTGGGGTTTAGGGTTGCATAAAATTACTGTCAAAGTTGTATTTGCGATGGAATTGTGATTCTATGTTGATCTGTATTATTATATTGCTTCTGTCAGTTATGTATTCCTGTGTAAATTTATTTAGTAATGTTGAACCGTTGCTCTTCTGGGAAAAGAAGATAGAATTTTCATTATGCAGCCTGAGGGAGGCGACCGCCCCCTGGATGTAGGAAGGAAATTGAGGCGACCGCCCTGCATAGATGAAATTGGAGGAGGAATCACATGTGGGCCCCACCACGGAGGCGGGCGCCTCGGGCCTTGGGTTGGGCGCCTCACACATGTTCCTCTTCTCTTTTGGCAGCACGTGGGGGTTGGGGAATTTATGGCTAGGCATAGTTAATTAGGACAAATGGAAACCAGTAACATAGCTTTTTTTAACTAGTTGGAAGAACATGTAACCTGTAGTGTAAATTAATTCATGCAGCAAGTAATAATATCGGGTAAACAAACCCTGGCGGTGTATCTATGGCATAGAAAGTTGACAAAAATACTAGCAGCATGTAGTTTAGTAGCAACTAAATGAATACAATGGCAGGATGATGAAAATAATAGCAGAAAGATAATATAACAGCATTAGAAATGGTAGTAGACAGTGTGAATCAGTATAGTAAAATAATCCATTAATGCAAAATAAAAAGAATACTTTGTAGTGACAGAATTGGGTAGCAGAATTTATTTAATTAAGTAGCAGTGTTGCAGGAAGCCAAAAACAGTGCAGAAATTAGACTGTTAGTCAAATTAAGCGGTAAATTAATTACTCGGAATTGGACGAAATTTTGCAGAGCTGTTCGGGTATACGAGTAGTTATATAAAACTGTTTCGTTTTGTTAAATTTTGCATCGGTTGCTGGATTTGCAGGTACTGTCAGAATAAGTTGTTTGTTCCTCAATTGGACAATCTTTAGGTCGTAGGCCTAAATGGCCAAAGTCGAAAATTGAAATTGATTGTATTAATTTATAAGTTGCATTGTGTTGACGTTGTTAATTGTTGTTGAAGTCGAAGTTGATAGATTAAGTTGATGCAGTTCATGCATGATTTAAGTTGCCGTTGTTTTAAGTTGTTGTTGATGCTGTAATCATTGTATCATACATAACATGTGTATTATTAAGTTGGCCTGGATTGACACCACATTGAAAGTTGAAGGCTTATGCCTTGTTGAATGCCTCGATAACCTGACATGATTTTAAGTTGGGAATTTACTCCAAATGGATCCACATGCATTTTCATTAGTCGAGTCGCATCAGAGTTGCATTTTTAAGTTGTTGTTGATTATTATGTTGTTCTATGGGATGTCGTGTTTTATTTATTAAAGTAGTAATTATTGTATGATTCTTTACCTAATATATGAATTATCATACTTTTGCTTATATTTTTCGATATCTCACCCTTTCTATTTTGTTGGTCGTTACCTTTATATTGGTAATGTGCAGGTAACGAGGAGTAGAAGGTTTAGTAGCTTATGGCATCGTCACTCTGATACGTAGCACTCGGGGGGAAATGAACGTTTGTTTTCTTTTATGTTGACCTTATTTCTTCCGTTGAATTAAAGTTGTGATTTTGAGAAATATTAGTGGTTTTTCCGTTGTTCAAAGATGCTATGCTTACTTTTCAATTATTCCTGTTGAGAATCCGCTGTGGTTTGTTTTATTAAAGTTGAACTGTTGAAGACTAAATATGTTTCAAATGTTTCTTAATTACTATGTGATATGTATCCGCTACGAATTAAGTTGTTTTAATGTTGATTTCAAGTTGTGAAAAGTGTAATGCCTCAAACTTTAAGTCGAAATTTTGGCACTCGATTTATAAAATGTTGGGTAGAATGGGTGTTACATTAGTGGTATCAGAGCAGGTCGGTCCGTCCGGCCAAGTTGTTGTGTCGTTAACAATCGAGTATTGTTAATTACTTTATCTAACTGTTGGTTATATTGTAGTGCTTAGTTAAAATGGCTGGAAGGAATGATGTTGCGATTGCTGCTGCTCTAGAAGCAATGCTCATGCTATGGAGAATCAACCTAATGATGGCGGGGATGCTGGATCCCGAGGTTTGGCAACCTTCTAGAGAGATCCACCCGTTATTCAAGGCGAACATGATCCTAATGGTGCTCTGGAATGGTTGAAAGAAATTGAGAGGATCTTTCGCGTGATAAATTGTACTACAGCGCAAAAGGTCCGGTATGGAACTCACATGTTAGCTAATGAGGCTGATGACTGGTGGTTGGAGACAAATGCAAGATTAAAAGTTGCAGGTGAGGAGGTCACTTGGGTGTGTTCGAGGGAATTTAGGAAGAATTATCTTGAAGATGTTCGGTAAGAAGAGATTGAATTCCTTGATGGGCGAGGTAATATACATTACTAAGTATCTTTGCGAAGTTTGTGGAGTTGGCCAAGTTCTATCCGCATTATAGCGCAAAAACTGCTGAATTCTCGAAGTGCATTAAGTTTGAAAATGGGTGACATTCTGAGATCAAGAAAGCAATTGGGTATCAGAAGATCCGTGTTTTCTCTAATTTGGTGGATAGTTGTCGTATTTTTGAGGAAGATAACAATGCTCATTACAAGATTGTCAGTGATAGAAGAGGCAAGCATCAGCAAAACCGTGGTAAACCATATGATGCTCGAGCTGGTAAGGGTAAACAGAGAGCTGCTCCGGGTCAGAGAACTAGTGAGGGAGGTGCTCCTGCTGGTATTATGTGTTACAAGTGTGGGCAAGCTGGTCACAAGAGCAATGCCTGTACTACTAAGGTGAAGAGGTGTTTCCGTTGTGGCAAGACTGGGCATGCAATATCTGATTGCAAGCACAAATAAATGATATGTTTTAATTATGGTGAAGAAGGACACATTGGGAGTCAGTGTCAAAAATCGAAGAAGGCACAATCTAGTGGGAAAGTATTTGCTTTGGATGGTGATTCGTCGGGCAATGAGGACAAACTTATCGAGTACATGTTTCATAAATAGTACTCCTTTAATTACTATTATTGATACTGGTGCTACTCACTGTTTTATTGCTACTGATTGTGTCAAAAGATTGGGTCTTGTGTTGTCTTCTATGAATGGTACAATGGTAGTTTAAGTCCCAGCCAAGGGATCGTTGACTACTTCTCTTATATTGAAGTGTCCTTTGTCAATCTTGATAGGGACTTTATTGTTGATTTAATTGGTTTTCCGTTAAGTGGGTTGGATGTAATTCTGGGTATGAACTGGTTAGAGCATAACTATGTTCATATTAACTGTTATAATAAGTCTGTGAGGTTTTCAACTGTTGAAGAAGAAGAAGCTATTTTGGTGTCGCCTAAGCAGTTACGACAGTTGTTGAAGGAAGAAGCCGAGATGTTTTCATTGATGGCAACATTGTCAATGGAGAATCAAGCTATAATTGATGAGTTGCAGGTGGTGCGTGAGTTTCCTGAAGTTTTTCCTGATGAAATTCCATATGTACCACTTTGGAGCAGGAAGTTAATTTGTATTGATCTTGTACACGGTACGAGACACTTTCTATGGCACCGTGGTATGTCCGATCGAGTTGTGAGAATTGAAGAAGCAGTTAGAAGAACTACTTGAGAAAAAGTTTGTCACACCAAGTGTATCGCCGTGGGGAGCTCCAGTGTTGTTAGTAAAGAAGAAGGATGGAAGCATGAGGCTTTGTGTTGATTATAGGCAACTAAATAAAGTGACGATCAGAAACAAGTATCCGCTTCCAAGAATTGATGACTTGATGGATCAATTGGTGGGCGCTAGTGTGTTTAGCAAGATTGATTTACGATCAGGTTATCACCAGATTAAAGTGAAAGATGAAGACATTCAGAAGACGGCTTTCAGGACGCGTTATGGACACTACGAATATTCTGTAATGCCTTTCGGTGTTACCAATGCGCCAGGAGTATTTATGGAGTATATGAACCACATCTTTCATGATTATTTGGATCGATTTGTGGTAGTGTTTATTGACGATATTTTGATTTACTCTAAGTCAGATGAAGAGCATGCAGAGCATTTTAAGACAGTGTTGCAGGTTCTGAAAGAAAGAAAGTTGTATGCTAAACTGTCCAAATGTGAATTCTAGTTGAAAGAGGTTAGCTTTCTCGGCCATGTCATTTCAAGTAGTGGCATTGCTGTGGACCCGTCTAAAGTAGATGTTGTGTTGCAATGGGAAACTCTGAAGTCAGCAACTGAGATTAGAAGCTTTTTGGGTTTGGCCGGTTATTACAGAAGTTTTTTCGAAGGATTTTCCAAGTTGGCACTTCCATTAACAAAGTTAACTTGTAAAGGTAAAGCTTTTGTGTGGGATGTACAATGTGAAGAGATTTTTACCGAGTTGAAGAAGAGATTGACGTCGGCTCCAATTTTGACGTTGCCAAAACCAGGAGAACCTTTTGTAGTGTATTGTGATGCTTCTAAGATGGGATTAAGTGGAGTGTTGATGCAAGATGGAAAGGTTGTTGCTTATGCATCAAGACATTTGAGAATTCATGAGAAGAATTATCCTACACATGATTTAGAACTTGCTGCAGTTGTATTTGTATTGAAAATTTGGAGACACTATTTGTATGGCTCTAGAATTGAAGTGTTTAGCGACCACAAAAGTTTGAAGTATTTGTTCGACCAGAAAGAATTGAATATGAGACAACAAAGATGGTTGGAGTTATTGAAAGACTATGATTTTGGTTTGAATTTCCATTCAGGTAAAGCTAATGTGGTGGCTGATGTGTTGAGTCGAAAGACTTTACACATGTCACCAATGATGGTTAAAGAGTTGGAATTAATCGAGCAGTTTAGAGATATGAGTCTTGTTTGTGAGACGACACCGCAGAGTGTTAAGCTAGGAATGTTGAAGATTAATAATGATTTCCTGGATAAGATCAAAGAAGCATAGAAGTTGGATGTGATACTGGTAGATTCGATGGTTGGAATTGATCAGTCTGAAACTAGTGATTTTAATGTAGATGCGCAAGGTGTGTTGAGATTCCGTGATCGGATTTGTATTCCTGATGATGCAGAGCTGAAAAGATTAATTCTGGAAGAAGGGCATAGAAGAAAGTTGAGCATTCATCTGGGAGCTACTAAAAAAGATTTGAAGAAATTATTTTGGTGGCCTGGAATGAAGCGTGATATTGCACAGTTTGTGTATGCATGTTTGACTTGTCAGAAGTCGAAGGTTGAGCATCAGAAGCCTGCAAGGTTGATACAACCGTTGGAAATTCCAGAGTGGAAGTGGGATAGTATTTCAATAGATTTCATAACTGGATTACCTAATACTGTGCGAGGGCATAATTCCATTTGGGTGATTGTTGATAGGCTTATCAAGTCGGCTCATTTTATACCTATTGACATCAATTTTCCTATACCGAAGTTGGCGGAAATTTATATCAGGGTGATTGTTAAGCTACACGGTGTTCCGTTGAGTATTGTGTCGGATAGAGATCTGAGGTTCACATCTGATTTTTGGCAGAGTCTACAGAATACGTTGGGCTCTAAGTTAAGGTTGAGTTCAACGTATCATCCTCAAATTGATGGTCAACAGAAAGGACGAATCAGTCATTGGAAGATTTACTGCGAGCATGTGTTCTTGAAGAGAGAGGTTCGTGGGACACTTTCCTTCCATTGATGGAATTCACATACAATAATAGCTACCATTCTAGCATCTGAATGGCACCGTTCGAAGCGTTGTATGGTCGGAGGTGTAGGACTTTGTTGTGTTGGCATGAGACGGGAGAGAGTGTAGTACTTGGACCTGAACTAGTTTGAGAAACCACCGAGAAGGTGAAGCTTATCCGTGAAAAGATGAAGGCTTCCCAGAGTAGACATAAGAGTTATCACGAAAAGTGGAGGAAAAGTTTAGAATTTCAGGAAGGTGAACATGTATTCTTGAGAGTTACGCCAGTAACCGGTGTTGGACGAGCATTGAAATCGAAGAAACTTACTCCTCGCTTTATTGGCCCGTATCAGATATCAGACAGAGTTGGAAAGGTTTCTTATAGGGTGGCGTTGCCACTGAATCTTTCGAATTTTCATGATGTCTTCCATGTGTCACAACTCCGGAAGTATATTCCTGACTCATGTCATAAGATTCATATGGATGATGTGCAAGTGCAGGATAATTTGACCGTAGAGACAATGCCCGTACGGATTGCGCATCGCGAGACGAAGATTTTGCGTGGAAAGGAGATTGCATTGGTGAAGGTTGTCTGGTTAGGAGCTGCTGGAGAAAACATGACATGGGAGTTGGAGAGCAAGATGTGAGACTCTTATCCCGAATTATTTTAACCAGGTAAATTTTTTAGGACGAAAATGTTCTATGTGGGGGAGAGTTGTAACACCCGTAATTAATTAAAATAATTTAATTCAATATTATTGAGTATTTTCGATTAATTCGTAATTAAGTCGAATTTGCGGGTGAATCGCTAGAGTTGAATAGTCGGGTAAAATTAGTCGGAAGGAAAATACTATTAGAATTTAATTATTATTTAGAATTATTAAATTAAATGTAGTAGATTAATTATTTAGGAGAGGAATTAGTATTTTAAGGGTATTAATTAATAAACCCAATTTAAAGTAGTGACTCTTACTAATATTGTTATTTAGTAACCATTATAAAAGGATAAAAAAACAATAAAAACAAGGGAATAACCAAAGAGAAGAACAAGTCACGTAGAAGAGAGGGAAAAAGGAGGAAAAGAGGAATAGGGTTCCTAGCAGTGTCCTTTGGCTGTCCGTGATTGACGTTTTTTCGGTTAAATTTTTGAACTCTCTTCAATCCAAAGGTAAGGGGTGGGGTTCGATTACTATAATCAATGGTATGATAATTTTTATGTGGGGTCTAGGGTTGCATAAAATTATTGTCAAAGTTGTATTAGCGATGAAATTGTGATTCTGTGTTGATCTGTATTATTATATTGCTTATATACATGTTATGTATTCTGTGTAAATTTATTTAGTAATGTTGAACCGTTGCTCTGTCTAGGAAAAGAAGATAAAATTTTCATTATGCAGGCTGAGGGAGGCGACCGCCCCTGGATGTAGGAAGGAAATTGAGGCGACCGCCCTACAGAGATGAAATTGGAGGAGGAATCACATGTGGGCCCCACCAGCCATAGGAGGTGGGCGCCTCACACATGTTCCTTTTGTCTTTTGGCAGCACGTGGAGGTTGGGGAATTTATGGCTAGGCATAGTTAATTAGGACAACATGGAAACCAGTAACATAGCTTTTTTTAACTAGTTGGAAGAACATGTAACCTGTAGTGTAAATTAAATCATGCAGCAAGTAATAATAGCAGGTAAACAAACCCCTGGCAGTGTGTATATATATAGCAGGTTTGGAATTAGCAAGTTGGCAAAAATACTAGCAGCATGTAGTTTAGCAGCAACTAAATGAATACAATGGCAAAATGAAAAAAACAATAGCAGAAAGATAATTTAACAGCATTAAAAATGGTAGTAGACAGTGTGAATCTGTATATTAAAATAATCCATTAATGCAAAAAAAAACTTTGTAGTGGCAGAATTGGGTAGCAAAATTTATTTAATTAAGTAGCAGTGTTGCAGGAAGCCAAAAACAATGCAGAAATTAGAGTCAAATTAAGCGGTAAAATTAATTACTCGGAATTGGACGAAATTTTGCAGAGCAGTTCGGGTATATGAGTAGTTAAATAAAACTATTTCGTTTTGTTGAATTTCGCGTCGGTTGCTGGATTTGCAGGTACTGTCGGAATAAGTTGTTTGTTCCCCAATTGGACAATCTTTGGGTCGTAGGCTTAAATGGCCAAAGTCGAAAATTGAAGTTGATTGAATTAATTTATAAGTTGCATTGTGTTGACGTTGTTAATTGTTGTTAAAGTCGAAGTTGATAGATTAAGTTGATGCAGTTCATGCATGATTTAAGTTGTCGTTGTTTTAAGTTGTTGTTGATGCTGTAATCGTTGTATCATACATAGCATGTGCATTATTAAGTTGGCCTGAATTGACACCACGTTGAAAGTTGAAGGCTTATGCCTTGTTGAATGTCTCGATAACCTGACATAATTTTAAGTTGGAAGTTTACTCCAAATGGATCCACATGCATTTGCATTAGTCGAGTCGCATCCGAGTTGCATTTTTAAGTTGTTGTTGATTATTATGTTGTTTTGTGGGATGTTGTGTTTTATTGATTTAAGTAGTAATTATTGTATGATTCTTTACCTAATATATGAATTATCATACTTTTGCTTATATTTTTCGATATCTCACCCTTTCTATTTTGTTGCCCGTTACCTTTATATTGGTAACGTGCAGGTAACGAGGAGTAGAAGGTTTAGTAGCTTATGGCGTCATCGCTTTGATACGTAGCACTCGGGGGGAAATGAACGCTTGTTTTATTTTATGTTTACCTTATTTATTCTGTTGAATTAAAGTTGTGATTTTGAGAAATATTAGTGGTTTTTCCGTTGTTCAAAGATGTTATGCTTAGTTTGCAATTATTCCTGTTGAGAATCCGCTGCGGTTTGTTTTATTAAAGCTGAATTGTTGAAGACTAAATATGTTTCAAATGTTTCTTAATTACTATGTGCTATGTATCCGCTACGAATTAAGTTGTTTTAATGTTGATTTCAAGTTGTGAAAAGTGTAATGCCTCAAACTTTAAGTCGAAATTTTGGCACTCTGATTTATAAAATGTTGGGTAGAATTTGGGTGTTAATAATCACAACATTTCGACAACTACATGCTTGAGCATACTTCGACTACACCATACATGACTTCAACATCAACATATAAGCAAACTTCGACATCATGGATAATCTTTGTCAAACCAAGAAATTTTACTTGTCGGAACTAAAATTTTATCCAAAATGTTCACAAATTTTTTTTTGAAATGTGAAATTCTTTAATATATGAAATTTTTTTAATGGAACAAGATATTTGTTGGAATTAGAGTTGTCGTAGTCTAAAGTTATATTTTGCAGGCTAATTCTTTAAGGGGATTTCGCAACTACACTTACGAAAAAACCATTTTTTCTCATATTTACAAGTGAATTCGTAAGTTCACTTACGAAACTTCCTTTGTTTGTATATTTTTTGTTTAAATATTATTTGGTCCAATTATTAAAAAAAATCATCAACCGAAGAGTCACTCTTTTTTACTGATCTGACGTAGAAAATAACTAAAACGAAAAAGTTAAATGTCATTAAATGAATCAATTATTTCAATAATATTTCCTTCCATTTAAAATATAAGTAACATGAAATAATTTAATAAATCATGGTCAATTATTAACCCAATGAAACAATCTACATTAATTGATTATGATTTATTGAATTATTTCATGTTACTTATATTTTTAAATTGAAGGAAATATTATTGAAATAATTGCTTCAATTAATGACATTTAATTATTTTTTTCATTTTAGTTATTTTCTACGTCAAATCAGTAAAAAGACTGATTGTTCGATTAATGAATTTTTTTTATAGTTGGACCAAATAATATTTAAACAAAAACGACACAAACAGAGGAAGTTTCGTAAATACACTTACGAATTCATCTTTCAGGGTGAATTCGTAAATACACTTACGAATTCATCTTTCAGGGTGAATTCGTAAGTGCACTTACGAATTCATCTGATTTTTTTCAAATCCAACGTTTAAAATAATAAAATGTACAAAATCAGGTGAATTTCAAATCCAACGTTTAAAATAATAAAACGTACAAAATCAGATGAATTCGTAAGTGCACTTACGAAACACCCTGAAAGGTGAATTCGTAAGTACACTTACGAAGGATATTTTGAGGTTTTAAGTG
This sequence comes from Vicia sativa, assembly GCA_021764765.1. Lineage (NCBI taxonomy): Eukaryota > Viridiplantae > Streptophyta > Magnoliopsida > Fabales > Fabaceae > Vicia > Vicia sativa. The sequence continues at coordinate 174,688,297 of CM038792.1, forward strand.
GTGTGGAAGAAATCCACTATGTTGGAAAAGAAATTACCTTCCTTAGAGTCTGGTACTATCAAATTTAAAAGAGGTTATATTTTGGGTATTATTGTTAAATGTCTCTCAAATTTGAATCGGAACTAAATTGACAGCCCTACACGTCACCTTTTAAAAATTTAAGATGGCCATATGCTTTGTTTAATTATTTTTTAAAAAATCATAATTTAAAACAAATATGGTAGAAATTAAAATATATGGAAGATAAAAATATTTTAACTTTTATATATACCAACAAAAGTCATCATATATATTTTTTTAAAAGCGTTATGAAACTAAATAAAAGAATATTCTATTATTCATATTTTGAGTGAATGTTTCAAGTACAATATGAGTCTTATTTATAGAACATATCTAATAAATAGAAAATCAATTGTAATCTCCTAATTCATAGACATCCATAATCATACCATTTATAACACTTCTTCTTGGATGTCCATGAAGAATATGTTTCGTTAGAACCTTACTAGAAAATATTCAATGGGACAAATTTTAGTGAAGGAAAAAGAGTATAATATTGTTTGCGAGGGAACTACCTCATTACTAATCAATACAAATTATTACAAATAAGAAAGAAAATTGTAGGGAGACAATCATCCATTATTCAATAGTCTTCCTTGGATATTTGTTCAGGATATGTCTCGTTAAAACCTTACTAGACAAACCCAATGGGAAAAAAATTTAGTGAAGGAAAAAGAGTGCAATATCTTTCTAAGAAAACTTAATTTCTCCCCCTTAGCTGAACGAATTTATTTCTCCCTCTCAGCTGGACGATCATTTTTTCGACGATGAAGACCAATCTTTTGCACTAAAAGATCTGCAAGATGAACAAGTTTGTTGGAGCTTAAGTCGCCACTTTGCTTAAGATCATCGGTGAAAAATACCTTTGGAGAAATGTGTTTTATTCGATCTCCTTTAATGTAACCATATTTCAGTTGAGCAATGCATGCAGTATTCTCTTCATATATGGTTATTGTATTTATTTTTCCAAAATACAAACCACAAGTATTTTGTATGTGTTGTAATAAGGATCTCAGTCAAACGCATTCTCGACTTGCCTCATGTATTGCTAAAAGTTCTCCATGATTAGATGAAGCTGTTGCTATTGTTTGTTTCACCGATCTCCATGAAATAGTTGTACCACCACATATAAGCAAAAACCTATTTATGATCTACCATTGTGAGGATCTGACAAGAATTTTGCATCTACATAACCTGTTAATTCGAATTTGGATACCTTGGTATAAAATAAATGAAGGCTTGGAAAAACACTTAGAAGGGGGGTTGAATAAGTGTATCTTACTTTTAGACTCTTTCACCCAAACAACAAATAAAATACTAGGGTATTTTTATCCTGGTTCGTTTGACACTCAAACTACTCCAGTCCACCCGCCAAGGTGATTTCACCTCTCTCAACGAGGACTTAATACACTATAATCAACGATTACAGAGTGCACTATCCAAATGGTGTGACTAACTTCCTCTAAGACTCACTAGTCCTAACCCTCTCAAGAACACTGACCCAATTGGTCTTTCTTAAGGAACAAACCGCACAACCACCATTGTGACTAACACCTCTAAGACTTAACTAGTCCTAGCCCTCTCAAGAATTCGGACCCAACTGGTCTTCTCAAGGAACAAACCGCACAACCACCATTGTGAATAACACCTCTAAGAGTTAACTAGTCCTAGCCCTCTCAAGAATTCTAACCCAACCGGTCTTCTCAAGGAACAACTATCAAAATGTTAACTCTGACTGACTGTGTACAAAAGTGCTTCTAGAAAAGCTATTCTTCACCAAGTGAACTTTACAAAAAATTTAAGCTCAATACAGTAAACTAATTTACAAAATATATTTCTTTGTACTTGCAGCAAGTTTACTTTGGAATGACCTTCTGTGAGTTACTAGAAGATGATGTTCGTAAAGAAGTGTGATTCTCTTTGAATTGGATATTGAATAATTGTTCTTCTTTCGTACAGTGTTGCTTCTACGTTTATGTACCTTTTTGTACTGTATGTGTTGTATATGAAGGTTCTCTTGTAAGCTCTTCTTTGAATTGTTGCTGAATAATTATTTCATTGAATGTTGTTGTACAAAACTTGCGTAAGCTCTTTTAGAATTGTAGTTGTTTTCCTTCTTTGAAAATGAATCCTTAAATAATGCTTCTAGATTCTGCCTGTTTCCTGTAGCGTGTCTTGAAGAATGGAAAATGTAATAATTACTTGCTTAGCTTCACGTGACTCGCTTAGCCTTTGATGTAAACAGCTTTCTAAATATTTCTTGGAAGCTGAACCACTCAAGTATTTTGTCTTCTTCTTCGCTCATGTTAACGTTACTGGCAGTTTTTGTCTTTTGGAAGATAACGTTCATATTCAAAAGATCTTCTAAATATTTTCTCATCAGAACTTCTTTTGGTGCTTCCATCAGAAGTTTATTTTGCCTGCTTCTGCCAGAGTTTACTTCTATCAGAAGTTGTACTGTTCTTGCTTCTATTAGAAGTTGCGCTGTTCTTGCTTCTATCAAAGGTTGTGCTATTCTTGCTTCTATCAGAAGTTGCATTATTCTTGCTTCTATCAGAAGTTGCGTTATGCTTGCTTCTATCATAAGATACGATGTGCTTGCTTCTATTAGAAGCTGTGTTGTGCTTTCTTCTATCAGAAGCTACGCTGTACTTGCTTATGTGTTGTGCTTGCTTCTTCTTTTGTGTTGTGCTTGCTTCTACTTTTGTGTTGTGCTTGCTTCTGCTTCTGTGTTGTGCTTGCTTGACCAGGAGTTCTATTCTCATCAGAACTTCTAATACTTCATCTTCTGTAAGCCTTGTTATACATCTTCTATTCAAAACATATTGTTGGTGCTTTTCATCAGAGGTTGCGCTTTGCTAGCTTCCATCAGAAGTTGTATTTTACTCTTTACTTCAGAAGCTTTCTAGGTAGAGTGTCTTCCAGAAGTTCTCGCTCAGAACTTCTAAAGCGTGTTTCTGCTTTGAGCGTGCTTTGTCTTATTCACACTTATAGAACGTGTTTCTTTCAGCAATTCCTTTTAGCGTGCTTTGTCCAAAAGTTCTTTTCTCATTAGAGCTTTTAACTTCAACTGCTGCTTAGTATGATATTTTCCATTTTTGCACTAGAGTCAGAACACCTTCTGAAATAAAACATTGTACACATCAGAGTATCATATTCAATTATACAAAATATTATTTTGCTTATTATCATTGAAACTTTTAATATATTATTGGGAATACATTTTGTTCTAACAAATATCATCTTCATTCATACAAAATTTATTTCATTCATACAAAATTTACTATGCTTGTTATCATTAAAATTTTTAATATATTATTAGGAATAAATTTTGTTCTACCAAATATCATATTCATTCTTACAAAATTTATTTCATTCATACAAAATTTAATATGCTTGTTATCATCAGAACATTGATATATTATTAGAAACAAACTTTGTCCTAACAATCTCCCCCTTTTTGATGATGACAAAACTATCTAGATTTTGATTTAAGAAATTTTGTATTTGTAAAAAAAATATCTCCCCCTGAGATTAATAATCTCCCCTTGAAATTAATAGTCTTCCCGTGAACTAAATATTGAAAAGAAAAAGTTGCAAGGTAGAACTTCCCTGAGTTTTTCTTTTCTTCCAGAGTTTACTTCTCAGAGTTTTGAGTTTTCAGAGTTTGCTTTCAGAGTTTGAGCTTCCAGAGTTTGACCTTCCAGAGTTTACTTTCAGAGTTTTCTTTTCTGTATCACTTAGAAGCAAAGAATGTACACTTGTATATTTTGTTAGAAATGTTTGACATTTTGTTCCAGCAACATGTTATAGTGAATTAGTTCAAAATCTCAGTTTTCTCCCCCTTTTTGTCATAATCAAAAATTCATTTTATGTATAAAAAAATGTAGAGTGATACGAAATTCTGATGACTTTAAAAAATATAGTTACTGAAGGTTTGTCACAAACCAAAATATTAAAAAATTTAAGTTCAAAGTAGTCATCACACATAAGTATGTTCTGACACTGGAGGGATTTCTTGAGATTTTAAAAAAATCAACAGTTACTAAGAATTTCTTGTCAATAGCTAACACGTATGTTTAATTAACCTATCAGAAGCTTTTGAACACGTGTTCAACTTGGGTTACAGCGTTACAACTGTTTTACTATAATGAACTTATGACCATAATCAGAACTTGAAACGTTTGAAGGTTTCAGAACTAGATATGGTTTCTAACTTAACTTCTCTTCTCACTTCTGAAGAGTTAATTAATTAGATGTTCATTTAACACAGTACTTCTGACAAAAATTGATATTGAACAGAGTTTTATTAAGGGCAATTTTCCATACTTAAATTTTTCAAAATAAATTTAAATCTATCTTTAGAAAGTGGTTTTGTGAAAATGTCAGCCCATTGATGGTCTGTATGAACAAAGTTTAAATTTAAAATTCCTTTCTAAATATAGTCCCTAATGAAATGATGCTTAATTTCAATATGTTTTGCCTTTGAGTGTAAAATAGGATTTTTAGAAAGGAAAATAGCAGAAGTACTGTCACAGAAGATAGGAATCTTACTCTCATACAAATGATAATCTTCCAATTGACTCTTCATCCAGAGCATATGGGTACTACAACCAGCAGCAGCAACGTATTCTGCTTCTGTTGTTGAAAGATCTATAGTGGCTTACTTCTTATTGTACCATGAGATCAAGTTGTTGCCCAGAAATTGACAAGTTTCAGAAGTACTTTTACGTTCCACTCTATCTCCAGCGAAGTCAGCATCACAAAATCCTACTAAATTGAAATCTTTGGATTTTTTGTAACATAGACCAACATTAGTAGTACCTTTCATATACCTTAAAATTCTCTTAACAACATTTAAGTGAGATTCTCTAGGATCTGATTGGAATCTAGCACATAAACATACACTAAACAGAATATCTGGCCTAGATGCAGTTAGATATAGAAGAGAGCCAATCATACCTCTGTAGAGATTTTGATCTACCTTCTTACTTACCTCATCTTTTCCCAAGATGCATGTGGGGTGCATTGGAGTCTTAGCTTCTTTACTTTCTGACAACTGGAATTTCTTCAGAAGTTCTTTTACATACTTTTTTTGATGTATGTAGGTACCTTCTGAGCATTGATTGATTTCAATTCCCAGAAAGAATTTTAACTCCCCCATCATGCTCATCTCAAATTCTGCCTGCATGGACTTAGCAAATTCTTTTCCAAGAGAGACATTAGAAGTTCCGAAAATAATATCATCAACGTATATCTGACAAATTAAAATGTCATTTTTAAAAGATTTTCTGAATAAGGTTGTGTCTACTTTCCCTCTGGTAAAATCTTTTTCTAGAAGAAACTTACTAAGACGCTCATACCAAGCTCTGGGAGCTTGTTTTAAACCATAAAGATATTTTTTTAATTTAAACACATGTTCTGGAAATTTTGAATCTTCAAATCCAGGAGGTTGACAGACATAAACTTCTTCTTCTATATATCCATTTAAATATGCACTTTTAACATCCATTTGATATAAAGTAATACTATTTTGTACAACAAAGGAAATTAATAATCTAATGGATTCTAACTTGGCAACTGAAGCAAAGGTTTCATTATAATCAATACCTTCTTGCTGACTATACCCTTGTGCAACCAGTCGTGCTTTGTTTCTGACAACTTCTCCTTGCTCATTTAGCTTGTTTCTGAACACCCATTTTGTTCCAATAATGTTAAATCCTTTTGGTTTTGGAACTAAATCCCATACGTCATTTCTGGAGAATTGGTTGAGTTCTTCTTCCACAGCTATAATCCAATCATTATCTTCCAGAGCTTCATCTATAGAATTTGGTTCAATCATGGAAACTAGTCCAAACAGTGATTCTTCATTTATTTTAAGGGTGGATCTAGTTTGGATAGGGTCATTTTTCTTTCCAATAATGACATCTTCTGGATGAGCAGAAATGATTCTTGGATATTTTCTGTGGAGAGTTTCTTCAGAGGTTATGACGTTGTTCAAATTTATTCAGAAGTCAGAACTTCTGGGTGACGCTTCTGTTCTGAGTCTCTAGAAGTTGACAATTGCACTTTTGTGTTTTCCTTCTGTTCCGTTCCGTCAGAGTTTGGCAATTGTACTTTTGTACCTGCTTTATTTTCAACTTGCTTTGGCATTTGCTGGCCAAGCTTATAATCAAATTTCTTCTAACAATTCTTCTTACTTCTGAAGAGATGTTAATTTGAACATTCATAGAAAATATATGTACTGTAACAGAAGATAAGAAGTCTTACACTCATACAGAATATAATCTTCTGGTTGAATTATTTTATCCAGAGCTTCTACAAATGCAACTTCTGAGTTGTACTCTTATTTTGTTTCTTCAGAAGTTGACAACTGCACTTTTGTTCAATTTTCACGGTTCCAGAGTTTCTGAAAATTATGCAACTTCTGTGTGATCTTCTGCTCTGTTTCTTCAGAGGTTTATTACTGAACTTCTATGCCATTCCCATAGTTCCAGAGCCGCTGAATATTTCCTTCTGGTTACCTTTAAGTTCCAGAACATGGAACATAAACCTTTTTCCCATCATGTCTAGCTACCATCCAGAGTCCAGGTGCTAAGGTTGGTGTTTCAACGTCACCTTTTAGAATATCTGCAGCATAGATAATTTTTTCTTTTGGTACCCATATCCTTCTGGGTCCTTTCGGGTTAGAAGTTATAAGGTTCTGTTTGAACCTTGGTTTAACATAAAAACTTTCAGAGTGTGACATGTATTTAATGTTGTGTGTGTGACCAAATTCAAATTGTTTGTATAAAGGTTTGTACATGATTTGCATTTCATCAACAGATTTTGGTTTATATATTTCTTTCCCTCTGGGGGCTTTATATCCTAAACCTTTTCTATTGTTTTTGGAAACTCCATAAATCATAGAAGCCATTTTGCTTTTGTCTATGCTTTTAGCTAAAACTTAATGTATATTCTTTCAAAATATTTTTGAACTTGAAGCATCTTCTAAGTGAATTTTTGAGAATTTTGAAAATCATTTTAAGTTTAATATTATTTTCTTTCAACTCAGAATTTTCTAACTTAAGTTGTTCAATTTCAAATACAAGATTCTTTCTGAGTTTCTTGTATTTAATTTTGAGTTGACTATAATTTTCCAGAAGTTTTGACAGACTATCTTCTAACTCATTTCTAGTAAGTTCAGAAAATACCTCTTCTGACTCTGAGTCAGAGGCAGAGTCATCTGCTGTAGTTGCCATGAAAGCAAGTTTTGCACGTTCATCGTTTGACTCAGTTTCAACTTTAGAGGATTTTGAGTCATCCCACGTGGCCATCATTCCTCTTCTCTTTTCAAACTTTTTCTTTGGTTTTTCTTTTTGAACGTTGAAGCATTCGCTTCTGACATGTCCCATTCCTTTGCATTCATAGCATTGGATGCTTCTCTTGCTGAACCTCTTATGTCCAGAAGATTCACCTTTATCCTCAGATATTTTGTGGTTCTTGAATTTCTTTTTCCTATATTTCCACATTTTATTTATCCTTCTGGAGATCATAGATAATTTATCTTTTGGCTCCGAATCTTCAGAACTTCCATATTCTACCTGAAAAGTATTAACGTTAGAATTTTTTGTAGATTTTAATGCAATTGACTTACCATTTTTCTGGGGTTCAAATTCATCCAGCTCAATCTCATGACTTCTTAGAGCGCTAATAAGTTCTTCTAGGGAGATTGCATTTAGATCTTTTTACACTTTGAAGGCAGTCACCATAGGCGCCCATCTTCCGGGTAGGCTTCTAATGATCTTCTTTACATGATCTTCTTTACATGGTCAGAATTTATATAGCCTTTGTCCAGTACTCTTAGACTAACAGTTAGATTTTAGAACCTTGAGAACATAGCCTCAATTGATTCACCTTCTTCCAGCTTAAATGCCTCGTACTTCTGGATCAGTGCCAGAGCCTTAGTTTCCTTAACTTGAGCGTTCCCTTCATGTGACATTATGACTGATTCAAAAATGTCATATGCTGTGTCTTTATTTGTGATTTTTTCATACTTTATTTTTGATATAGCACTTAACAGAATGCTTTTGGCCTTGTGGTGATTTTTGTAATCAATCTTTTGTTGTTTCTCCATAGATTTTCTATCTATTTTGTTTCCTTTTGCATCCACTGGATGTTTGTAACCATCCAACACCACATCCCATAGATCAGGATCATAGCCTGAAATAAAACTTTCCAGTCTATACTTCCAATATGTAAAATCTTCTCCATCAAACATTGGATCTTTTGCATTGTTGTTTTCTGTTTCCATCTTGTGTTCTTCCTTTCTGGATCTTTATTTGACACGGTTAAGTGTTTGCACCCAGAACCAAGAGCTCTGATGCCAATTGAAGGCTTGGAAAAACACTTAGAAGGCGGGGGCTTGAATAAGTGTATCTTACTTTTAGACTCTCTAACCCAAACAATAAATAAAATACTCAGGTATTTTTATCATGGTTCGTTTGACACTCAAACTACTCCAGTCCACCCGCCAAGGTGATTTCGCCTCTTTCAACGAGGACTTAATCCACTATAATCAACGATTACAGAGTGCACTACCCAACTGGTGTGTCTAACTTCCTCTAAGACTCACTAGTCCTAGCCCTCTCAAGAACACTGACTCAACTAGTCTTTCTCAAAGAACAAACCGCACAACCACCATTGTGACTAACACCTCTAAGACTTAACTAGTCCTAGCCTTCTCAAGAATTCTGACCCAACTGGTCTTCTCAAGGAAAAAACCGCACAACCACCGTTGTGACTAACACCTCTAAGACTCAACTAGTCCTAGCCCTCTCAAGAATTCTGACCCAACCGGCCTTCTCAAGGAACAACTATCAAAATGTTAACTCTGACTGACTGTGTACAAAAGTGCTTCTAGAAAAGCTATTCTTCACCAAGTGAACTTTACACAAAATTTAAGCTCAATAAAGTAAACTAATTTACAAAAGATGTTTCTTTGTACTTGCAGCAAGTTTACTTCGGAATGACCTTCTATGAGTTGCTAGAAGATGATGTTCATACAGAAGCGTGATTCTCTTTGAATTGGATATTGAATAATTGTTTTTGTTTCGTACAGTGTTGCTTCTATGTTGATGTACCTTTTTGTACTGTATGTGTTGTATATGAAGATTATTTTGTAAGCTCTTCTTTGAATTGTTGCTGAATAATTATTTCATTGAATGTTGTTGTACAGAACTTGCGTAAGCTCTTTTAGAATTGTAGTTGTTTTACTTCTTTGAAAATGAATCCTTAAATAATGCTTCTAGATTCTGCCAGTTGCCTATAGCATGTCTTAAAGAATGGAAAAGGTAATAATTACTTGCTTAGCTTCATGTGACTCGCTTAGCCTTTGACGTAAACAGCTTTCTAAATATTTCTTGGAAGTTGAACCACTCAAGGATTTTGTCTACTTCTTCGCTCATGTTAACATTACTGGCAGTTTTTGTCTTTTGGAAGATAACGTTCATATTCAAAAGATCTTATAAATATTTTGCATATCAGAACATCTGGTGGTGCTTCCATCAGAAGTTTATTTTGCCTGCTTCTGTCAGAGTTTACTTCTATTAGAAGTTGTGTTGTTCTTGCTTCTATCAGAAGTTGCGCTGTTCTTGCTTCTATCAGAGGTTGCGTTGTTCTTGCTTCTATCAGAAGTTGCGATGTTCTTGCTTTTATCAGAATTTGCGTTGTTCTTGCTTCTATCAGAATTTGTGTTGTGCTTGCTTCTATCAGAAGCTGCGCTGTGCTTGCTTCTATCAAAAGCTGCGTTGTACTTGCTTCTGTGTTGTGCTTGCTTCTGCTTCTATGGTGTGCTTGCTTCTGCTTCTATGTTGTGCTTGCTTCTGCTTCTGTGTTTTACTTGTTTCTACTTTTGTGTTGTGTTTGCTTCTACTTCTGTGTTTTTCTTGCTTCTGCTTCTGTGTTGTGCTTGCTTCTGCTTCTGTGTTGTGCTTGCTTGACCAGAAGTTCTATTCTCATCAGAACTTCTAATACTTCATCATCTCTAAGCCTTGTTATACATCTTCTATTCATAACATATTTTTGGTGCTTTTCATCAGAAGCTTTCTAGGTAGCGTGTCTTCCAGAATTTCTCGCTCAGAACTTCTAAAGCGTGTTTTTTCTTTGAGCGTGCTTTGTCTTATTCACACTTCTAGAACGTGTTTCTTTCAGCAATTCCTTTTAGCGTGCTTTGTCCAAAAGTTCTTTTTCTCATTAGAGCTTCTAACTTCAACTTCTGCTCAGCATGATATTTTCCATTTTTGCACTAGAGTCATAACACCTTCTGAAATAAACATTGTACACATCAGAGTATCATATTCAATTATTCTAAAATTTATTTTGCTTGTTATCATTAAAAATTTTGATATATTACTAGGAATAAATTTTGTTCTAACAAATATCATATTCATTCATACAAAATTTATTTCATTCATACAAAATTTATTATGCTTGTTATCATCAAAACTTTTAATATATTATTAGAAATAAATTTTGTTCTAACAAATATCATATTCATTCATACAAAATTTATTTCATTCATACAAAATTTATTATGTTTGTTATCATCTAAACATTGATATATTATTAGATACAAACTTTGTTCTAACAATAAACTCATGTCTATTGTACTTCTACGGTAGCGAAGTATACATTTAATTATGTTCCAATGTCTTCGTATAGGTGAAGAATTGTATCTTGCTAATCAATTAATAGACATTGATATATCTATGTCTCTATAAATAGGAAGATAAATCGGTGTTTGAATTACGAGATATGGTACTTCAAGAATAATTAGTTTTCATCTTCTTCTCGAGGTATAAAATAATCTTCTACACGTTCAACGATCTAACATCATTGGGGTACATGACATACGAGAATTGTCCATATACAAATGTTTTAGCACTTATTCTACATACCATATGATATTTGTCTATATAGAAACATTTTAACACTTTTCTATATAACCTTCTTGGTGTATGAAAGTTCTATTGTATAAATGTTCATTTAGTAATGACTTTTTCTTTAGTCCTTCATATCAAATAGTTTCCTTAAACAATTTATAGATTTTGAAAACTCTTCAGGAGTTCCAATAATATTTATGTCATCTACATAGACAAATATTATAGAAAATTATTCTCTAGAACTTTTCATAAAAATATAAGGACTTATGGACTTATTTGTATACCTCTCTCTTAGCAAATATTCATCGAGACAACTATATCACTTGTGTCCATATTATTTTAGCCCATATAGATACTTATTCAATTTTATGTTCTTATCAAGTGAACCATACAAATAAGATTTTACAACATCCATCATGTTCAAATCAAGTATTTCATGTGCTATAAGCCTAATTAATTATCTAAACTTAATAGAATCCACTACAAGTGGATATGTTTCATCAAACTCGATCTTAGGTCTTTGTGAAAATCATTGAAAAAAACATCAAGCTTTATTTTCACCCTTCTTATTTTGCTTTTCACAAAAACTCATTTATATCAAATTGGCTTCACACCTCGAGGTATTCGGACTACAAGTCCAAAAATGTTCCACTTTTAAAGTGAGTTTAATTAGTCTTCAATTGAATCTGTTTATTTTGGCTAGTTCTCCATTTTTCTGTAATCTTGGATAGACTTTGATTCATGATCTATTTATTTTGGTCAATTCTCAATGTGTACAATCTTGGATAGACTTTGTTTCATGATCCCTGTTATTGTTTATCATCTTTAGCGCTATATTATATACAAATACATTGCCAATGTTGACTTTATTTGATTATCTTAATTTTGGTTCCATTATATTTCATCAATGACATATTTTATCGAGATCTCTTTATTTCATATTTCAAGTACTTGATTAGTTCTTCTGGAACTGGAAAATAAATTATGTCAACATTCTTTTACAATTTTCATGTCCTCACTTGGGTCATCTTTAACTTTAGTTTTTTTTTTCTTGGTAGAGTACTTTTAATATTGGAAATGACTTTCCTATCACGCTTTAGGGACGGCTACAATCATTTTCAATATTTGATTGTCCAATAGGAAAATTCACTTTGAGTGGAGTATTAGCAGCTGATAATTTGTTTCATAAATTTTTCAAATGAATTGTGTTTTGAACTTTGAGGATCAAAATAATATAATAATATTTTATTTCAAATTGTACATTGAACTTCAGGTTCACCCTTTGAGTTGCTTATTCTCTCCCCCTAATATTGGGAAAATTAATTTATCAATTGATAATCAGCCTACTGGGCTTCAAGCACATATCCTATAACATCCCTATATATTTTAATCCCAAGTATGAGTATGTATATGTAATAAGAGAGATTAAGTGGCTAGTTAGAACCAAAGGAGTTTGGTTGGTTATGGAGCAAATGGAATTTTTGTATTTGTGACATGGTTGGAGGGCACTATGGCCATTAAACATAAATTGCATGGAATCATAAGGCATTCTTTGGTGGAATAGTGACACAAATCAGATTTTATGGAGAGAGAGAGAGAGAGAGAGAGAGAGAGAGAGTTATATTCTTCATTTTGAACCTCCATTTTTGTATTCCACGAGCAACTCCCACTAATCAGGTAATAACTTTCTGCTCGTAACTCTGTTTAAGTTCATACCAAAATTTTTGGAAAGCTTACGAAATTATCTTCAATTTGATAAATGATTTTGTGATCATAGATTCTATATTGAAGGAGAAAATCGTGTTTGAAGTTGATGTGTTCTTGCTTAAATGGAAGAAAAGGGTGTTACATAATTGTTGATGATGAAGGTGAAATCTTGACCAAGATGGAAGTTCTATTGCTGCAAGGATAACAACTAAACCTCCATAGGTGAGTTCCATTAGATAGAACTTGGGGTAGGAATGTGGAATTTGTATGAAATTTCATATTTGGAGAAATTATATGATTATGGGTTAGAGTGAGACATACTTGATGCATGTGTGATAAATTGATGAAAAATGTGTTTCTTTACTGTCCTTATATGCCATGGGTCGTTAATGCATGTTGGGGTTTGAATTAGGATGGATTAGGATGGAAAAATGATTTTTATAATCCCAAATTCGTGTTTCTGTACTATCATGTTCGCTTAACAAACTCTGTGTCCGCTTAGCGAATTCCCGTAGACTGCGCCAAATTATTATTTCACTAAAATAACCATAATTTGAGTTCTACAATTCTAAACGAGGCACAATCAAAAATATTGGAAAGGTATTTTAACACTCCAATTTAATATGCTTAGACATCACGCCCTTGACTCAATTATGAAATATGTCACATAAATTTTGTGATGCATGATGCTAATTAAGTATAAATGAGCTTAGAAAATGGCGATACACATGTGATTCTTTGTGTTCGTTTCATCCTATGCTGTCAACCTTGGATATATATATGCTATATGATCTATTGAAATGATGTAGGGTAGAATTGATTGTGTGAAACAAGATTAATTCACTTTATGGCTTTTCTGAGTTTTCCATTTTCACCACATGGTTCGCGTTGCGACAGTTTGGGACGGAAAAAGGAATTTCTCGCTTCTATCTCGCATAGCGGATCGAGGTTTCGCTATTGGTTCGCTTAGAGAACATCCTTATGCAGAATTGTAAATTTTCCCCTTGAGTGCAGTTCCATTCCGTGTTAGGAACCGAATGCCTCTTTCGTCTGTGTGATGCCAACTTATGCTACTTGTATGTATGTATGCTTAAGAAATACATTATGTTGAAAATTCTATGATGTGATCCATTGGTACTTGGTTTTGTTGTTCCGGATGAACACTTGGATGTTGCTTAATGCATACTTGATGAGAATGATCTTATGTATACTCATCATGTATGTTGTGATATTTTATGCATTAACGAATACACAATGGGAATGATTTGTTGTATATTCATCACGTATGTCAATATTATTGTGTATTTGTGCATGTTGGGATCTTTGTGATATTGCATCGTCGTCCTACATGTGAGAATGATCTGGTGTATACTCCTTGGATGGGATAAGATTAATGTCATACCCTTGTGCAACTGCAAAAGACCTCCCTCAATGGGAATGATCTAGTGTATACTCATTGGTGGTAAGGGACAACTGGGCATAGTCACCGCTCTCAATGGGAATGATCTGGTGTATACTCATTGATCGATGAAAGATATGTGGGTACTCGATGAGAATGATCTGGTGTATACTCATCGTGTTATCGGGAGAATATGGATATCGATGGGAATAATCTAGTGTATACTCATCGTGTATCGAGGAGATGCTAGTTCTCGATGAGAATAATCTGGTGAATACTCATCGTGACATGGGGAAAAGCATTCTCTAGCAGGAAGTCACTGGACGTTTGCTTAGTGAGGTTGTGATGCCATATAGGTAAGGTCACTTGATTACTCACCCTAATGATGCCACATAGGCAATATCATTATGCCCTCGCCAATGTATTGGTACAATTAAAGTAATCGGTTGTATTAACAAGTGCATACTTCTTTGTTTTTGGTTGTGTGTCTGATTTTCTTGGTTACCTCATTGGATAGTTATGGGACTTCCAATGGTGGTGTACCCTTGTTTTTTTATTTGCACCCAACTGTGAGATAAAACCCAGATTCTCGGTGAATTCGTTTTGATGAATGTACCCTGTAGAGACGAGTGAACCCATAATATAGGGGAACTCACTGAGATTTATTAATCTCACCCCAATCCTCTTATTATTTTTGAGGAACAGGTTATAGATACAAGGATTGCTAGATGATCGATTTGAAGACAACAGGTGAGCAAATGGCAGGAAGACCTCAATAGATTTATCTTTCCATTTTGCATTGGTGGAGACAAGTTGATTGTATATATTATGATATTTGAGTTGTGTTGTATGAGATTTTAATTTCTTGTCTTTTCTAGCTATTTGTATGTTCTTGTACCAAAATAACATCACTGCATATTATTCTAGACGTATATGTACGAGGTGTTACAATTGGTATCAGAGCAGTTCGATTCTTGTCCCTGCCATGAAACATCAAAAAAAAATATTTTCTCCCTCATAGGTGTGTTTTGTTAGCCTGATTTATACTATCATAGTATTCAGATGTTGAGACCGTCCACCTTACTAACTACATATACGATGGATAAGATCACGGTGGAGCCACCACGAGGATGTGTAAGATCCAAAGCGACTTGAGATGATGTAGTAGAAACTTGTTGAGTTGGGAGAAGTGTTGGGACTGTTGAGCATAAATGGAGAATTTGACGCAAACTAGTTGACGACCGAACTGTCCCGGTAAGGTTTAAGACCACTGGAGTTTTCGAGATTCGATTGGGCGTATTGAGACTTTCTCTGGATCCCGGTAGCAGTGGAGGAAATTTCATGAGGCACTTGAGTAGGATTATAATACGGGAATTCAAAGATGGAGTGGAGTTTGAAACTATTGGGAATTCACTATTCAATCCTGGTGCCAATGGCGGATATGACTTAGAAACCTATTGGATGAGACTTTTGGAGAGTTTGAGTGGAGGAATCAAATTTTCTGGTTACTCTGGGATGATCAGTACTTGGATAAGAAAGGTGTTACACTCTAAATCATTTTGATATGTCGTAAGACGAGTGTGGGTTACTCAGTAAAGGATTGATAGGAAGAGTAAAGGGGGTGATCTCTAATTGGGAGAATATTTGACACCCGATTAGGGGAATGGCTACTATATCTTCGTTCTTGCTAATATGTTATTAAGTCCTAGAACTACGCTAGGCGACAACTAAAGCAAGTGAAAGCGGGAAATATTGGAACCTAATTTTCTTGCTAGTTATGATTCTTAAAACCCCGAGTGATGCCATAAAACTACACTTGGTGTTGGGCAGTTAGATAAATGGAAACTAGTGTCTTTTTAAAGCATCCACAGGATGATCGAAATTGTATCAACTATTTGGAACCATAGTATTCCTATATGAAGAGTTATCCTTAGAATTTCTTATGCATGCATTGTGCAAGTGAGTACGTGCATGTCATAGCAATTTGAACCAAATTCTTATCCATTCTGATCTAGCTTGTTACTTCCGAGTACGTAAACCTTGAGCATGGTGCTCTTAGGTTCTAGCATCCTAAGGAGCGTGGCTGGAAGAAATAGAGGAACGATGACCTTAGTGGAGAACTGTTTAGGAATTTTTCGACCGTGACTATGGGATATGGGTGGAGATTGTTATACACTATTGGGTAGTTTACGTGAGCACATGGCCTCGGAGTTGGACCACCATGTTAGTATTACCATACAAGTATAACATCACAAGGTCTCTATTGTACACGAGATCTGACAGATGTGGGACAGTGTTGACCCATAGCTTAAGGTAAGTTTTTGATTGGTATTTGTGAGTCGCAGACTCGAACTCTCTTTAGGTAGGTGTAACGAGAATTCATATGTTGTGTCAGGTAGTAGTGAACTATCAGGTGATAATGGGATGGATCAAGTTCCGATACTACACTTATAAGGACACTGAGTGGTCATAACCGCATGGTCGATATCAGATGATACCTTGTAGATGTTTCTTGTTTCGTGAAGTGGTAAGTGACGAGTGTGCATGAATGCCAAAGGTGGAACTGATGCGAACTTTTTATACCTTGATCACCATGTTGTGTGAATACTCTGTAACCTAAGTGATCATTGTTGGAATAGACAAAACCTATCTTGAGTTAGCCCGATGTGAGATGTATCTAGGGGATATCTGTAGACCCTTAGACGTGAAGAAATTTCGGTCTCAGTAAGAAAAAACATATTGGATTTAGAGTGTCAAGAAATTCCATAATGGGGATATTTGAAGCATGGAGTTTGATTCCTTGCGTTGTGGTCGCGCTCTAGACATTAGAAATGCTGCATATGGGAACGCAACCGAGATAGTCAGTTTAGAATTAGTTTCAGAACAATGAGGCATTGCAATAAGATAATCCTAGAAGCATCAAGAAGGAAACAGAGTTTGCAACAAGTATAAGAAAGATCATGAGGTTGTGCAGGTATGGGACTGCATGGTTGAGGGGAGGCGTATATGGAATTGTATTGGTTTGTAGGGTTAGTCAGTGGTCCAGACTAAAAATTTGGGACATTACGAACTTCATTAGACAACTACATGGAAAAGTATAATTACGAAAGTATTATTGCATCGGTTAATTCACATGAGTTAACAAGGTGTTGTCATACTAAGAGTATGAAGTTGTGTGGTTTGGGAAGGAAAATGGAAGTTGTCAGTGTTATCATAGTAGTTGTACGATGTGGAAGTCGATGGAATAAATGAACTTGTATTCATTAAGCGTTTGAATTTAGACATTCTAAAACCGAGGTGAGTAACTAAGTTATATTTGTGGACCTAGCCAAAACTAATGAAATCAGTAGTGATCTTGTTTTGGAATTACTCAACCTCGAGAACCGATCTATGTTAAGAGTGTTTAAGACTCTAGAAAGTATCATGATTAGAAAAATTCCAAGAAATGATTGTTGTTATTTAAGGAATCGAGCAAGCGTAGTAGAGTAATGGAATCAAGCGTGATGTAGTGGAAGTGTAATTTGGTAGGTTCGATAAATGTGTGACGAGTTGAGATCAGAGTGGCGCAACACATGAAAGTAGAACCAGATAAAGTTGTAGTAGGTGTAAGTGGAGTACTTGTGAAAATTGTTTGAGTGAAAAGACCATCCCAATAAGAAACTCTCTGAGAAATGTTTTGTTTATCCCGTCTCTCAAGGATCCACCGTAATCTAGAGAGGTACTGTTGATGGATCGACATAGAGCAGACAATGTGGTTTCTATGTGATAAGATATTCTAGAGACAGTGGTTGTACTTGTGAGTATTGAGAATTAAATGAGAAAAGGGTTTTTGTTTAAAGTATACTTTTCGTGACTGCGTCTTGTGCATTTATGAGCGTGCACGAAGACTTGGACGATGGTTGTAGGTCAACTGTTAGAATTGGATTTTTACAGCAGGACGTTGTGTGAAGTTGAAGAAAGGATTGAAGTAAGAAGTTTTGTGTTACGAATAAGATAAATTGAAGCAAGTCGGTTTAAGCGTACAAGAATTATAAGTCAGCACCAAGAGATTCGAAAAGCATCTGTATGACATTTTTTGGACGCGTGTGGAAGCGAATCTGAATGTTGTCATTAGAGAGACGTTGCAACAAATATGTATAAATTCGAGGTAATTCAAGTAAACAATGAAGAGGAAGTGAAGTTTAGTGTCATGTGTTAAACAAGGATTAGCTTGGCAAACATTGAGCATGAGGAATGCCAGACCAAAATGGATTGCCAAGGATTCTGGAGCAATCCAAACTCGATGTGAGTGGGTCCAAGTTGAAAACCTCGAGAGAATTAATTTCCAAGCAAGTTTGAACAAAGTATCAGAAGAATGTATTGTGAGACGACTAAGGCTTATAGTCAGGATTGTTAAGGACGCGGGCGTAGCAAAGAGTGGAGTTTTCTTGGATGGAGCGACTTCTAGATGAAGTCGAAGATTTTAACCAATGGAGGAATGTAAGGAATCTCTGTCCCCTCATTGGAAGAAGACATGTGGAACCTGTTGTCAAAGAGAGAGAGAGAGAGAGAGAGAGAGAGAGAGAGAGAGAGAGAGAGAGTTATATTCTTCATTTTGAACCTCCATTTTCGTATTCCATGAGCAACTCCCACTAATCAGGTAATAACTCTCTGCTGGTAACTCCGTTTAAGTTGATTCAAGACTTTTTCGAAAGCTTACGAAATTATCTTCAATTTGATATATCATTTTGTGATCATAGCTTCTATATTGAAGGATAAAATCGCATTTTAAGTTGGTGTGTTCTTGCTGAAAATGGAAGAAACTGGTGTTACGGGATTGTTGATGATGAAGGTGAAATCTTGACCAAGATGGAAGTTTTATTGCTGCCAAGATGATTTCCATTAGATAGAACTTGGGGGTAAGAATGTAGAATTTGTATGAAATTGCATATTTGGAGAAATTGTACGATTGTCGGTTAGAGTGAGACATACTTGATGCATGTGTGATAAATTGATGAAAAATGTGTGTTTTACTGTACTTATATGTCGTGGATCATTAATACATGTTTGGGGTTTTAATTAGGATGGAAAAATGAGTGTTAGAATCCTAAATCCGTGTTTCTACACTGTCAAGTTCGCTTAGCGAATTCTGTGTTCACTTAGCGAATTCCTGCAGACTGCACCAAATTATTATATCACTAAAATGACCATAATTTGAGTTCTACAACTCGAAACGAGGCACGATCAGAAGGATTAGAAAGGTATTTCAACACTCTTATTTAATATGCTTAGATATCATGCCCTTGACTCAGTTATGAAATATTTTACATAAATATTATGATGCGTGATGTTAATTAAGTATAAATGAGCTTCAGAAATAGAGATAGATATGTGATTCCTTGTGTTCGTTTCATCCTATGTTGTCAACCTTGGATATTTATGTGCTATATGATCTATTGAAATGATGTAGGGTAGAATTGGTTGTGTGAATCAAGATTAATGCACTTTATGAATTTTCTGAGTTTTCCATTTTCACAACATGATTCGCGTAGCGACAGTTTGGGACTAAAAAGGGAATTTCTCGCTTATATCTCGTATATTGAATCGAGGTTTCACTATAGGTTCGCTTAGCGAACATCCTTATGCATAACTATATATTTTCCCCTAGAGTGCAGTTCCATTCCATGTTGGGAACCAGATGCCTCTTCCGTTTGTGTGATGCCAACTTATGATCACTTATGGTACTTGTATATATGTATGTATGCTTGAGAAATGCATTATGTTGAAAATTCTATTATGTGATCCATTGGTACTTGGTTCCGTTGTTCCGGTTGAACATCTGGATGTTGCTTAACGCATACTTGATGGGAATGATTTGATGTATACTCATCTTGTATGTTGTGATATTTTGTGAATTAACGAATACACAAAGGGAATGATTTGGTGTATACTCATCGCATATGTCGATATCATTGTGTATTTGCACATGTTTGGATCTTTGTGATATTGCATTATCGGCCTCCACATGAGAATGATCTGGTGTATACTCCATGGATGGGATGAGATTAATGGCATACCCTCGAGCAATTGCATTAGACCTCCTTCAATGGAAATGATCTGGTGTATACTCATTGATGGAAAGGGACATCAGGGCATATTCACCGCTCACAATATGAATGATCTGGTGTATACTCATTGATAGGTGAAAGATATACGGGTACTCGATGGGAATGATCTGGTGTATACTCATCGTGTTACTAGAAGAATATGGATGTCGATGGGAATGATCTAGTGTATACTCATCGTGTATCAAGGAGATGCTAGTGCTCGATGGGATGATCTGGTGAATACTCATCGTGACATGGGGAAAAGAATTCTGTAGCAGAAAGTCACTGGACGTTGGCTTAGTGAGGTTGTTATGCCATATAGGTAAGGTCACTTGATTACTCACGCTAATGTTGCCATGTAGGCAATATCATTGGGCCCTCGCCAGTGTGATGGTACAATCGAGGTAATCACTTGTATTAACAAGTGCATACTTGTTTGTTTTTGGTTGTGTCTGATTTTCTTTGTTACCTCATTGGATAGTTATGGAACTTCCAATGGCGGTGTACCCTTGTTGTGTATTTGCACCCAGTCGTGAGATAAAATCCAGATTCTCAGTGAATCTGTTTTGATGCGTGCACCCTATAGAACCGAGTGAATCCGTAAGATAGGGGAACTCACTAAGATTTAGTCATCTCACCCCCAATACTCTTATTATTTTTAGAACATGTTATAGATAGAAGGATTGCTAGATGGTTGATTTGAAGACAACATGCGACGATGGCAAGAATACCTCATTAGATTTATCTTTCCGTTGTGCATTATTGAAGACAAATTGATTGTATATATTATGATATTTGAGTTGTGTTGTATACGGTTTAAATTTCTTTACTTTTCCAGCTATTTGTATGTTCTTGTACCAAAATTAAAATTACTGCATATTATTCTAGACGTATATGTATGGAGTGTTACATATCCAATTATCATACCAAGATAAACCTCACATATGATATTCATATAAAATGAATTTTCTCAACATTATTTCAAAACTCATCTTAGCGTACTTTATTGGAGCAATTGAATAATCACAACACATCCAAAGTTTACTTAGATGAGGCTTATTAGGTTATTAGCCTAAAATAATATGTAAGTTAATGGGAGAATTAACATGTACTAACTTGTTGGCTTAATACGAATAAATATCTTAATATCATACTTTGTGTGTTTCGAATATCTTATTTAGAATTGATAATCTCGCAAGTATCACCCACATGCTTAACTTTAGACGTCTAAAGAATGGATCCTCAAGTCCATTTTTATGAACATATGCTACATGGCATTCAATGTCAATTTTAATAACATATGTGATACTTATCAAGAAATTTCTGAAAACTCCAGATAATAAGATCTGACTCTAATTAGTTGAGAAAACAATTTCACAAACTTCTGGTTGTGACTTATGAGTAGACATATGCATGATCTTTTAGTCGATGCAACAATTAATGTCATAAAAACTCAATTTCTCAAATTTGCATTTAGGAACACTCAAATTTTGTTTGATTGAAGAAACTTCAGGTTCTTCAAAACTAGTTCTCTCATCATAATACACTTGAGATGACTCAATCAATTTTACCAACAACACACTTAAGTGTGATTTGTAAACTTCTAGTTTACAATAATTTATATGATTATATTCTTATAATTTGTTTCCAATCTATAATAAATAATAAAATAATTTGTATAAAATATGCTCATAAAAATTGATGGCATACAATTTAATTACAAATTACACATCTAAACCTTTTTTTTTATTTATAAATTTTGATAATACCCATAAATTAATAATATTCAATTTTGAAACAAATATTTGTCGATCTTAATAAATTTACAGTCAAAAAGATTTTTTCTACTTATATATATGTCATATAAACTTAATGTCCATTATGAGAATTAAATAGAATAAATCATTATATTATAGAGAAAGAAATCACTATTAAATTCTAAATATTATCAAATAAAATAAATTATCATGTAATTAAAATTATTTTTTCTCTCACTTCTCTTTCAAATCAAAAGTATTAGTTTGTGTTTTTTCTCTCACTTCTCTTTCAAATCAAAAGTATTAGTTTTTAATCACAAATATTTATCAATTAATATTAGATATTAAAAAAAAATCTGTCTTATCATTTTAAATATACTTGGATCTCAACCTCAAAAGCTAGCTCAAGAGGTGAGGTTGTCCTCACATATTTATACACTTAACAACCGAGAATCTAATCAATGTGGGACTTCAAACAAACACACATAACAATCGTGAATCAAATCTCATCATGAATCAAATTTAATCATAAATCATGAATCAAATCACCTGATAAGGACATAAAATTGAAAAAAATATCATGAATTGAAGTTTCTTTTTTCTCAATGAATATTTGTTTTTCAAAAACTCTAAAAACGATTATCACGTAAACATTGATCGAATATAGTTTAAATAAATATAAATGCAAAAGATAAAAAAAAATTTATTTTAGTTATTTGGAAAATATATCAAAAATAATATACATATACATATATTTATAAACAATAATTAAAATGATTTTTTATTTGACTTTTGAATATATAGATGTTATTGTTTTGGGATTGTTTAACATGATTAATACACTTCTTTTAGAATGCATAAAAATCACCAATATTCTTCAACATGTTCTTATAATTCATGATAAAAAAATATTATTCATTGTGAATATTTTAAAATAGTCATGCAAACCAATGAATGATAAACGCTTAATTCTTCAGGAACTCGACAGTAAATTAAGTTTATTTTTTAAGTTTTTCAAGAACCTTTTTTTATAGTTATTCGAGAACTCATTCACAAATTTTTTTATGCAGTTCTTCAAGAAATTGATCACAAATATTTTTTTAATAAAAATAATAATATTTACAATTCTTCAATTATTCAAGAACTATAGAATAAATTCATTATTTTTTAATCCTTTAGGGATATTTTATCTATTCTTCGGGAACTATATAAGAAATTAATTATTTTGCTAGAACTATATAAAAAATTAATTATTTTGCTATCCTTTGCTTATATGGTCTTTAGAAACTATATGTACTTCAGAAACAATATAAACTTATTATTTTGCTATCTTTTAGAGATGCTTTATACGTTCTCTAGGAACTATGTGTTCTTCAAGAACGATATAAACTTATTATTTTCTATCCTTGAGGATACTTGATAAGTTTTTCGAGAACTATATAATAAACTCTTATTTTGCTATCCTTCAAGGATGCTTAATAAGCTCTTCAGAAACTTATATAAATATTGTTTTGCTATTCTTTCAGGGATGCTTGATAAGTACTTCAGGAACTTATTATATAAATATTATTTTACTATCATTCAGGGATGCTTGATAAGTTCTTTAGGAACTTATATAAATATTATTTTTTAATCAATATATTATAAATAACAGGTATAAAATATATATTATAAAAACAAGAAGAAATAATGTTATCTTGCAAGTTTTGGAGCTTTGTGTTGATAACGTATTATGAAACTAAATAAAAGAATAGAAGAGAGTAAAAGAAGACGAGAGTATATTCTATTATTCTTATTCCGAGTGAATGTTTCAAGTACAATATGAGTCCTATTTATAAAACATATATAATAAACAGAAAATGAATTGTAATCTCGTAATTGATGGACATCCATAATCATATCATTTCTAACAAAACAAAAATGAGTGCATGTGTAACACCCCATTTCTACCCAACGCTATTTAAAATCAGAGTGCCAAAATTTAAAACTAAAATTTGAGGCATTACATTTATTCAACTCAAAAACAACATTAAAATGATTTACTTCTTAGCGTATACGTAACACATAAGGAATAAGAATGATTTCACCATAATTAAACTTTGACAATTCAACTTTAATTAATGAACCGCAACGGAAATCTCAACATAATTAATTAAATTCGGCATAGCATCTTTTGAAACAACAGAAAATCAAAAATATTAATCAAAACCACAACTGAGTTCAACGGAGTCAATTGCATAAACATAAATAAACAAAGTGTTCGTTCCCCGAGTGCTACGTATCAGAGCGACGACACCATAAGCGACTAATCCTCCTACTCTTCATTACATGCACGTTACCAATATAAAGGTAACGACCAACAAAATAGAAAGGGTGAGATATCAAATAATATAAGCGAAAGTACGATAATTCATATGCTTAAGTAAAGAAACATACAATAATTACTACTTTAATCAACAACATACGATATCCACAAACAACATAAGAAAATCAATAACAACTTAAAAATGCGACTCGAATGCGACTCGACAAATGCAGATGCATGTGGATCCATTTGGAGCAAAACTCCCAACGTAAAATATGCCAGGTTATCGAGGCATTCAACAAGGCATAAGCCTTCAACTTACAACGTGGTGCCAATCCAGGCCAACTTAATATGCACATGCTATGTATCATGCAACAGATGAAATTCCAACAACAACTTAAATAACGATAACTTAAAATCATGCACTAATGGCATCAACTTAATCAACAACTTCAACATCAACAACCAAATAACAACTTCAACAAGATGCAACGGTAAATTTTATCTTCAGCCTTTGCCACATAATTATACGGTTCTTAGATCATCCAATTCGTACATAAACAACACGTTCCGACTTTATTGACAATCAAGCGACTAACGCAAATTTCAACGAAGCGACACTGTTTTAATTAACTACTCGTATACCCGAACTATCCCGTAAAGTTTCGTCTGATTCCGATAAACTAATTTATCCATTTAATTCAACTGACAGTGTTATTTTCTGCTCGGTTTTAGTTTCTGCAACATTAATAATTAGTTCTAATTATTCTTCTAATTAATTCTGACAGTTTCATTAATAATTCTGCATTATTTTGGTTCACTTTACTAATTAATCTACACTGCTGACTACACTTTGTGCTGCTAATTATTACTCTGTTTTTGCTTCCCTACAACACTGTTACTAACTAAGTAATTTCTGCTATTTAATTCAGCCACTACTAGTATTTTTCTGTATTAAATGGATTAACTTATTACTTCAATTACACTGTTTGTTCCAATTTGACACTGCTAATATTCTTCTCCTGGTATATTTACCCATTAATGCTAAAATAAATTCTGCTACCTGTGATCTAATATCTTCATTCCCGTTATTATTAATCTCATCCTACTAAGTATATTATTTTCCCATCCTAAGTCAGCAAGCAAGCCACGAAATAGAACACACAGGACATCAAAGTGAGACGCCCACCTTACCCAGAGGCGGTCGCCTCAGCTCCCACACACCAGAGGAGACGATCGTCTCCCTCTCTTCTCTGGGCGGTCGCCTCCCCTTCCCTCATGCCATGCAGGGACGGTCGCCTCCCTAGTCTTCACAATGCCAAAACTTCATCCTTTTTCCCAGTCACAGATCGGTTCATTACAATATCGCAACGATTACTCATGATATTAATTGCAGATAACACACATTGGCAATATAATTCATTCCAGCACATATATTCATCGACGAAATAAGATTAGTAGTATAATTATGCAGCCCTAAACCCCACATAAAAATTATCCTACAATCGATTATAAAACCCGAACCCCACCCCTTACCTGTGGATTGACGGGAACTCGGAAATTCGATTGGAATAACGGAACTCTCGGACAACAACGATCCCTCCTAGCAACCCTTGATTCCAACTCTTCTTCCTTTCTCTCTTCTGTTTTCTCCTACGAATATGGCTAGGTCTTCTTTTTGTTTTGCAAGCAATATTTTTCTCCTTATTTTACTAGGTTAGTCAATATATATTGGCTCCTAGTGTAAATTGATTTATTAAATAATTCTCCCCAAAAATACTATTTTTTCTCTTATAATTAATATACTACATTTAATTTATTACTTCCAAATAATAGAATAATTCTAATATTATCTTTATTCTAACTATTTTTACCCGATTATTATATTAACGATTTCACCTACAATTTACTTGATTACTAAATAAATCGGAACATACTTCATAATCTTAAATTAAATTACTTATTTAATTACGGGTGTTACAACTCTCCCCCACTTAGAATATTTCCGTCCTCGAAAATCTATCCGACACAACCATCCTTAACTTCGTTTCCACGTCTAACCTTCCGACATAATCGCAACTCACTACAATCAAATCCAAAGTACTTGCACAATTTCATTTCTCTTTGACCTCATCAACCATACCTCTGTTATCTCTGTCCGTTGGAGTCTCAACCAACGCAAACACCTTCGCACCTGGCGCTTTCCTCGGTTTCTGACAATGAGGACTAATATGCCCTTCTTCACCACAATTAAAGCATATCATTTCCTTGCGCTTGCAATCTGATATTGCATGCCCGGTCTGTCCATAACGGAAACACCTCTTCACCTCAGTAGTACAGGCATTGCCCTTGTGACCAGGTTTCCCACACTTGAAACAAGTCACACTAGCAGGAGCATCTCCCCCACTAGTTCTCTGGCCCTCAGCAACCTCCTATTTTCCTTTACCAGCTGGAGCATCATACGGCTTACCACGACTATGATTCTTGTTCCTCTTCTCAGTAACTATCTTGTGATGAGCATTGCTATCTTCTTCAAAAATCTGACAGCTATCCACCAAATCAGAGAAAACACGGATCTTTTGATATCCAATAGCTTTCTTGATCTCAGAACGCAATCCGCTTTCAAACTTAATGCACTTTGAGAATTCAGCAGTTTCCGCGCTGTAATGCGGATAAAACTTGGCCAACTCCACAAACTTCAGAGCATACTCAGTAAAGGTCATATTACCCTGCTTCATTTCAAGGAATTCAATTTCTTTCTTACCTCGAACATCTTCGGGATAATATTTCCTCAGAAATTCCCTACGGAACCAGACCCAGTGACTTCTTCACTTCAATCGTGCGTATCCAACCACCAATCATCAGCCTCACTAGCCAACATGTGAGTTCCATACCGAACCTTCTGCGCAGTAGTACAGTTCATCACGCGAAAGATTCGCTCAATCTCTTTCAACCACTCCAGAGCACCATCAGGATCATGCTTGCCTTTGAACACCGGTGGATTCTCTCTCTGGAAGGTCGCCAAACTTTGGGATCCAGCATCCCCACCAGCATTAGGTTGATTCACCAGAGCATGAGCCATTGCTTCCAAAGCGGCAGCAATCGCAGCATCGTTCCTTCCAGCCATCTCAACTTAGCACTACAACATAACCAACACTTAGATAAAAGTAATTAACAATACTCGATTGTTAACGACACAACAACTTGGCCAGACGGACCGACCTGCTCTGATACCACTAATGTAACACCCCATTTCTATCCAATGCTATTTAAAATCAGAGTGCCAAAATTTAAAACTAAAACTTGAGGCATTACATTTATTCAACTCAAAAACAACATTAAAATGATTTACTTCTTAGTGGATACGTAACACATAAGGAATAAGAATGATTTCACCATAATTAAACTTTGACAGTTCAACTTTAATTAATGAACCGCAGCGGAAATCTCAACATAATTAATTAAATTCGGCATAGCATCTTTTGAAACAATAGAAAATCATAAATATTAATCAAAACCACAACTGAGTTCAACAGAGTCAATTGGATAAACATAAATAAACAAAGCGTTCGTTCCCAGTGCTATGTATCAGAGCGGCGACGCCATAAGCTACTAATCCTCCTACTCTTCATTACCTGCACGTTACCAATATAAAGGTAACGACCAACAAAATAGAAAGGGTGAGATATCGAATAATATAAGCGAAAATACGATAATTCATATGCTTAAGTAAAGAAACATACAATAATTACTACTTTAATCAACAACATACGATATCCACAAACAACATAAGAAAATCAATAACAACTTAAAAATGCGACTCGACAAATGCAAATGCATGTGGATCCATTTGGAGCAAAACTCCCAACGTAAAATATGTCAGGTTATCAAGGCATTCAACAAGGCATAAGCCTTCAACTTACAATGTGGTGCCAATCCAGGCCAACTTAATATGCATGCTATGTATCATGCAACAGATGAAATTCCAACAACAACTTAAATAACGACAACTTAAAATCATGCACTAATGGCATCAACTTAATCAACAACTTCAACATCAACAACCAAATAACAACTTCAACAAGATTCAACGGTAAATTTTATCTTCAGCCTTTGCCACATAATTATACGGTTCTTAGATCATCCAATTCGTACATAAACAACACGTTCCGACTTTATTGACAATCAAGCGACTAACGCAAATTTCAACGAAGCGACACTGTTTTAATTAACTACTCGTATACCCGAACTATCCCGTAAAGTTTCGTCTGATTCCGATAAACTAATTTATCCATTTAATTCAACTGACAGTGTTATTTTCTGCTCGGTTTTTAGTTTCTGCAACATTAATAATTAGTTCTAATTATTCTTCTAATTAATTCTGACAGTTTTATTAATAATTCTGCATTATTTTGGCTCGCTTTACTAATTAATCTACACTGCTGACTACACTTTGTGCTGTTAATTATTACTCTTTTTTTTCTTCCCTACAACATTGTTACTAACTAAGTAATTTCTGCTATTTAATTCAGCCACTACTAGTATTTTTCTGTATTAAATGGATTAACTTATTACTTCAATTACACTGTTTGTTCCAATTTGACACTGCTAATATTCTTCTCCTGGTATATTTACCCATTAATGCTAAAATAAATTCTGCTACCTGTGATCTAATATCTTCATTCCCGTTATTATTAATCTCATCCTACTAAGTATATTATTTTCCCATCCTAAGTCAGCAAGCAAGCCACGAAATAGAACACACAGGACATCAAAGTGAGACGCCCACCCCCCTTACCCAGAGGCGGTCGCCTCAGCTCCCACACACCAGAGGAGACGGTCGTCTCCCTCTCTTCTCCACTAGGGGCGGTCGCCTCCCCTTCCCTCATACCACGCAGGGACGGTCGCCTCCCTAGTCTTCACAATGCCAAAACTTCATCCTTTTTCCCAGTCACAGTATCGGTTCATTACAATATCGCAACGATTACTCATGGTATTAATTGCAGATAACACACATTGGCAATATAATTCATTCCAGCACATATATTCATCGACGAAATAAGATTAGCAGTATAATTATGCAGCCCTAAACCCCACATAAAAATTATCCTACAATCGATTATAAAACCCGAACCCCACCCCTTACCTGTGGATTGACGGGAACTCGGAAATTCGATTGGAATAACGGAACTCTCGGACAACAACGATCCCTCCTAGCAACCCTTGATTCCAACTCTTCTTCCTTTCTCTCTTCTGTTTTCTCCTACGAATATGGCTAGGTCTTCTTTTTGTTTTGCAAGCAATATTTTTCTCCTTATTTCACTAGGTTACTCAATATATATTGGCTCCTAGTGTAAATTGATTTATTAAATAATTCTCCCCCAAAATACTATTTTTTCTCTTATAATTAATATACTACATTTAATTTATTACTTCCAAATAATAGAATAATTCTAATATTATCTTTATTCTAACTATTTTTACCCGATTATTATATTAACGATTTCACCTACAATTTACTTGATTACTAAATAAATTGGAACATACTTCATAATCTTAAATTAAATTACTTATTTAATTACGGGTGTTACAGCATGCATTGTACAGGTACATAATAATAATAATAATAATAATAATAATAATAATAATAATAATAATAATAATAATAAGTTGTTAAGTCATTGAAACAACTTTTGAGCCAAAAATTAGGGTTAGTTTAATAATTTAACATTTATTTATTTTAATTATCTTATTAATTAAAGTTGTTAAGTCATTCAAACAACTTTCGGAGTCAAAATTAGGGTTAATTTAGTAATTTAACAATTATTTATTTTAATTATATTATTTAAAGTAACTAATTTTTTTCCCACAATGCATTTTAATTTAGTAACTAATTTTTTTGGCTAAATTACAGTTTTGGTTCCCCTAATTTGGTGTTTTCACGATTTTAGTCCCCCTATTTTGTTTTTAACTTATTTTTTTTAATTATTTTTTAATATATCATGTTTTTATTTATTATTATTATTATTTATTATTATTATTTATCCTACTAACTTACCCTTTTTAAATTAGTATTATTATTATTTTGGAAAAAGAATACTTTATTCAAAACCAAAAACAGGGGAACACAAGGCGATCCTAATGATCCAGACGGCAAGAAAACAAGGCAACAAGAAAGATTACATCATGAGGTTGGCTACATAAGCCCTCAATCTCTTATCTAACTAACTTCTATTTATAATGTTCTTTATAATCTTTTGGCCTATACTACTCCAATTCGCGCCTCTCCCAAAGCAAAAAGAATTTCTGAAATGCCAGGCTTTGTAAACAGCTTCCGCGAAAGCATATTTGAGAAGCTTCGCTTTATACCCTTTACCATTACTCATCTTTACAACCCACTCAAGCTCCTCCTCCTATTTAGGGGGGCATGATTCACATGTAGCCAATTCAAGACGTGCTTCCAAATTGCACCAGTAGTTTTACAATGAAAGAAGAGATGGTTTAGTGACTCTTGGTCCCTGCAAAAACAACAAATATCATTATCAATGAAGGCAAGCCGGTGGAGGCTATCTTTCGTGGCTAGCTTGTTGTGGCACGCCATCCAAAGGCAAAATTTTGCGAGATGTCTCGCCATATTGTTGAAGAAAATGGTTTTTTAGGAGACATTCGGCAGCTGATTCCTAAGCTCATGGTATACTTTGGCTGCATCATATTTATCCTTATTGATCAGATTTTGCCAACAATAGAGCTGGAGGGAAACCTGACAATTATTCAAAATCGTTTTCAGGATCCACGAGCAGCTGCTCCTGACAGGGACAATCATGATGTCACCATTTTGCACATAAACACAATGAACCCACTTGATCCACAGGTTGTCCGCTTTACGGCATAAATCCCACAACATTCTCAGGATACAGACAATACCCCAAGTCTCCAGGGATATAATGTTCAGGCCACCTTGATTCTTGGGGGTGCAGGTTCTATCCCAGGCAATAGGGGTCTTTCTCGAGACTTTATCACAACTGGACCAGAGAAAAGAGCGACAAGTAGCCTCCACCGCTTTAATAACTCTCTTAGGGGGGTGGAAACCCAAAAATAACACGCTTTTCAGAAGCTGCAGTCTCCCAGCCACACTGAGAAGACGAGAACTCCAATGCCGTATTTTTGAGACAATTTTCTCCACCACAAGTAGGCATTCAGCCACAGACAGCTTTTTAATAGAGAGCGAGATACGTAAATAACGGAACGGCGAGACACCTTCATGGAAGGAGGTTATGGACGAGGTAACATCCTTGTCTGCTCGAAAGACATTCCCAAAATATATTTAACATTTATGGGGTTAGCAAAAAGGCCTGTGGACTGAGAAAAATTGCCAAAAGCTTTCATGAGCAGGCTAATGGATATTAGATCTCCACAAGAGAACAACAACAAGTCATCCGCGAAACTAAGATTGATGATACCTAATTTCTCACATTTTGAGTGAAAATTAAAGTTTGGGTTCTCCTTCAAGTTCTGCAAGACACGACTCAAATACTCCATAACTAGAACAAATATCATGGGCGAGAGGGGGTCTACTTGCCTGAGACCACGCTTTGCCACCAGGATATTAGACAGCTCTCCATTAATATTAAAGCAGTAATAAACCGTCTTGATAGTAAGCATGACCCATCTGGTGAACTTAGGGGGGAGTTCAACTCCTGCATAATGGTTTTGACCGCACTCCACTAGATAGAATTGTAAGCTTTCTGGAGATCCATTTGGACCATAAATCTAGAGGCCCATTCTTAGCATTATAGCCTTTGATGAGCTCATAATCTAGGAGGATATGGTCGTGCATACGATTACCAGACCTAAATACAGTTTGATTTTTATTAACAACCTGGCCAATGACTTTGCCCAGCCTAGAAGCAAGGATTTTGAGATGATCTTGTAGATTATAGTGCAGCACGCTATAGGTTTGTACTCCCTGATCTTGGTAGATTATTAATACTACTATTTTTTCCACTAACTTACCTTTTTTATAATTTTTTTATTATATAATATATTTATCATTTTTAGTTTTTTAGTAATTTTTTGTGTAAAAATTAAGGATTATTTTGTAATTTCATAAATTATATTGACTTATTTATTTATTATTATTATTTATTCCAATTTATTAAATTTATTTTATTTTATTTTATTAATTATATAGTAATTTTAGTTATTTGTTAAAAAATTAACTTGGTCCCACTAACTTCTAATTTTTAATTTTTAATTTTTCTTAAAACTAACTTTATTCCAAAAAATTATTATTTTTTTAGTTTTTCTTTGTCCAAATTTTCTAATTAACTACCTCTTTTTTCTATTATTCTAAACTACATTTTTTAATCACACTAACTTCTAATTTTATTGTTTTTTTATTCTTAAAACTAAATTTCTTCCACTAAATTTGTATTATATTTTTAAAATTCTTCTTAAATTTCTAAAATTTATTATCTTTATTTATTTATATTTATTTTTTTTAACAACTTTTTACTATAGTTTTATATAGATGAAAAAATTGGCATTAAAGATGTTATATCAAACTAGAAAAAGATCAAACTCATAGATTTCACACTTCAATATCATGTGTAATTTCATAAATTATATTTTTAATTAATATTTTTTTTTCAATTTGTGAAATTTATTATATTATATTTTATTAATTATGTAAAAAGTTTAAATATTTATTTAAAAATTAACATTATTCCATTAATTTCTATTTTTATAGTTTTTCTTAAATTAACTTTACTCCTCTAACTTATTATTATTATTATTATTATTATTATTATTATTATTATTATTATTATTATTATTATTATTATTATTATTATTATTATTATTATTATTATTATTATTATTAATTTAACTCATATTTTCTTTAACCCACATTTTCAAATTAACTACTACCTCTTTTTTCTATTATTCAAAAATGTATTTTTTAAACCCACAAACTTCTAAATTTATTGTTTTAATTTTAATTTTTCTTAAAACTAATTTTACTCCACAAACTTTTTCTTTAATTTCTTCTTAAATTTATGAAATTTATTATATTTTTTTTATTTATATTCCTATATTTCAAACTCTTATATTTGACTCTTCAATACCATAAACATATTCTATATTAACATTATTTTATAAATACACCGACATAACTATTAACTATATATATTTTTTATGTAAGTAATAAAACCACAAAAATACCATATTTAAAAGAACAAAAATAAAAATTAAACCCAAATTTTATATTCCCAAATTTTAAATCTCATGTAACTACAGTTTCGTTTCAAAGGATAGATTTCGATCTATAAAATATAAAATTTTAATGAATTCAATTAGATCAGGTTGTTGGATAAATCAAATAGATTTCATTGATTTAATATTTATTGAAAAATTTCTTTTTACTAAATTTAAAAATATTCATCTATAATTTAGAAAAAATAATATCTAAACTTTAGATAAACACAACGTAGACTTGTTTATTTATTAATGAAAAATTATTATCATATGATAAATTTCTAATATCATTTAATATTAAATTGTTCATTATTATTATTTAAATGATAAATTAAATAACACTCAAAATTTTATATTACGTTATGTTAGTGCACAAGAATTAAAAGATGACAAAAATAATGAAAAAATATAAATGACGGTTACAAAAAGTATAAAAGAATATATGGTTGTTGTTATAAATAATATCTATGAGTAGTTTA
Organism: Vicia sativa; assembly: GCA_021764765.1. Lineage (NCBI taxonomy): Eukaryota > Viridiplantae > Streptophyta > Magnoliopsida > Fabales > Fabaceae > Vicia > Vicia sativa. Next base: position 174,722,267 of record CM038792.1, read on the forward strand.
TTTATACAAAAGATAAATTACCACATAGACCCTAATAAAAGTAAACTTAATGACTAAGTTAAAAGGTGCAAACTACGAAATACTAAATTACCCTTCAATATCATCCATTAATTTACATTTCCTAACCAAAACGAACAACACCAATTTCATTCCTTAAGAGAAGAAATTGATTCGTCTTGATTGACTTCTTTAGAATATCTGACATCTGCTTCTGCGTGTTACAATGCATAACTTCTAGTATTCCATTTTGGACTTGACTTCTCAAGAAATGATACTTAGTCTCGATATGCTTGCTTCTCCCGTGTGCACATGTTTATGAAAAGATTGATTGCAGACTTGTTATCAATCATCGGCTTTAGAGGCTTCTTCACTTTGATCTTCATATCTTGTAGTAAATTTAAAAGCCACGCAGCTTGACATGCAACTACAACGCCTGCAATGTACTCAACTTCACACGTTGATAGAGCAACAATAGGTTGCTTCTTAGAACACTAAGAAATATGACCTCCCAAAAACTTGAACAATATCCAGAAGTGCTTCTCCTATCAACTCTATCTCCACACCAGGCAAAGTCAAAGTAACTTATCAACTATAATCTGTCTTTCTTTCAGAAGGAAATAATACTTCAAACTTCAGAGTTCCCTTGATATACCTCATAATCGTGATAGCAGTTTGGTAATTGGACCACTTATGTTTACTTATGAACCTAGTAACCAATCCATCTGCATATCAAATGTCATATCTGGTATTACATAAATACCTCAGAGAACCAACCAGCTGTTTGAAGATCGTAGCATCCATATCTTCACCTTCAAAGTCAGAATCCAATTTATGATTGGTTTCTAATGGTGTAACAGCAGCCTAACAATTCTTCAGCTTAAATTTCTTCAGAAGCTCAAGTTCATACTTCAACTGATGAATAATGATACCATTTCCTGAGTACAAAATCTCCATCCCTAGAAAAATATATCATATTTTCCATATCAGTCATCTCAAACTCATTCATCAGCATCTTCTTGAACTTGATTATATCTTCTACTCAACTTCCTATAAGTAAAATGTCATTAATGTAAATACATACTAGAATCATATTGCCTCCAGAATGATGTACATACACGCCATATTCCATCTCACATTTCTGGGAAAAAAAACCCTATTTCTTGAAAAATGAATCAATCTGCAGATTCCAAGCTCGGGGGCTTGCTTTACTCCATACAGAGCTTTATGTAATTTGTACACCATCCCTTTCTGATTCTTTTTCACAAATTCAGGAGGTTGTGACATGTATACCTCTTCTTGTAATGTACCGTTCAGAAATGCAGACTTCACATCTGAATGCATTAGAGGCCAATCCTTATTTGCAGCTAAAGCAATCACCAATATGATTATTTCATATCTAGTTACAAGATCAAATACCTCAAAGTAATCTAGCCCATATTTCTGAAGAAAACCTATAGATACTAGCCTTGATTTGTGTTGCAATTGATCCATCTGGCTTAAGCTTCACCTTGAAAACCCATCTGACGCTCATGGCTTTCTTATTCTCCAGAAGCTTAGTCAACTCCCAAGTTTTATTTCTTTCTATAGCCTCAAGTTCTTCTTTCATGGCATTCAACCATAATTTTTCTTGAGTGCTTCTTCAATACCCACTTGTTCAAAATTTCTTTTTGATTTTGGAATCGCATCTCCTTCTAGACTTTTTTTTTCCAGAAGTTTGACTATCACCGTCAGAGTCATGATTACCACCAGAAACATGACACCTCCAAAAGCTTGTCCTCCAAAATATATGTTTTTCAGAGTTTTCCCTTCTAGAATCATTATCCCCACCATATTTTGGATCATTTTCAAAATCTAGATCAGAATCAGATCCACCATCCGACTCATCTTTAAAGTATCCAAAAGATTCTTCATCTTCTGACTTTAACTCTTCTTCATAACTTTCAAGTTATGACTCACCTTCAGAACCTTCAGATTCTGATTCATCTTCAAAAGAAGAATCTCCTTTAGATTCTGACTCACCTTCTGATTCTTCTTCAGACTCAGAATCACCTTTGGATTTTGACTTATCTTCAGCTTCGGAGTCATCTTCTAACTCTGACTCATCTTCAGAAACCTCATATTCTGACTCATCTTCAGAATATCCAGAGTCATTTTTTGACTCTGACTCATAAAGAAACATTCCTTCAGAATATTCAGAGTCATCTTATTCCCCTTCAGAATTAGAAAATGACAACTGCACAAGTTCATCATCAGATTCATAAGCCATCAATAGCACGTGTTCATCATCAGAATCACCTATGGCTATTTTTGCTTCTTCTTTGTTTGACCAACAATCTTTAGCAAAGTGACCAAACCCATTACAACAGTAACATTAAACCATTCTCTTGTCATACTTCTCCTTTCCTTTCTGATGTTTCTTCTCATCAGAATAGAAGACTTCTGACTTCTGAGACATACCATATTTTTTAGCTTACGGTCCTTCTTGACAAAAGAAGCTTTTAGAGCCTGCTCAACTTCTCTCTCAAAAGTTCTTTCAGTTAGACACAACTCTTGTGCCTCTAGAACACTTTCCAGCTCTTCTATTCGCATGGTGTCTAGATCTTTAGAATGTTCAATTACTACAACAATGTAATCAAATTGAGGAGTAAGCGACCTCACTATTTTCTCAATGATTGCCTGTTCATAAAGGGTTTCTCCACAAGTCTTCATCTCAAGTGATTAGAATCACTCTAGAGATGTACTCAAAATCCTTCTCGTTGTCCTTCATGTTGAGATTCTCATACTACTTTCTTAGGGACTGAAGCTTCACCTTCTTCACTGATGCGTCAGCACCATAACATCTGACTAGTGTGTCCCACACCTCCTTTGACTTCATCGAACCTGCAATCTTCTCAAACATATTCACATCCACACATTGATGGATGTAGAACAACGCCTTCTAATCTTTCTTCTTTTTGTCCCTCTGTGCGTCTCTCTCTTCTTCCGTCACATCTGCTACTAGCCATAGGTAACAAGCTCAAGTACATCTTGAGCACCGAATATCACACACATTTGAATCATCCATCTATTCCAGTTCTTGCCATAAAAAACTGGAAGTTTTGTACTCATACTACCGTTTCCGTTCATTTTCACCCTTGTAGAGTACACTCAGATCTCACTAGACACAATGTTTCCCAATCCCGTAAAATAAAAAAATGTGATTCTGTTCCGATTTTGTTCAAGATTCAACACGAAATCAAGAACACAAATCAATCAGACAACGCTCACGTTTCACTTGTGTTTCTCTGTGGATTAGAACCGGAGCTCTAAATATCAATTTGTTAGTGCACAAAAATTGAAGATGATAGAAATAATGAGATAATACAAATGACGCTACAAAAAGTATGAAAGAATATAATGTTGTTGTTATAAATGATATTTATGACTAGTCTATTATACAAAAGGTAAATTACCACATAAGTCATAATAAAAGTAAACTTAATGACTAAGTTAAAAGGTACAAACTAGAAAATACTAAATTATCCTTCAAATATATTCTTGTATTTTGTGAATAAACAATATCACTATTAAAATTATAAAAATGACAATAACATAACAATATTATGAATCTCAATTTTATAATAAATCAATTTATAGTAATAAAAATAAAAATAAATAATTATTATTAATGTTCGGTCGAGTTAAGTTTTTGACGATTAAAAATTATTATCAAATTCGATCGAATCAATCTTATATTATTTAAATTAAGTAATTAAATCAACCCAACACCGTGATCCAAACTATTTGTATAAAAGATAATATATAAATCGGTCAATTTCAATGGATAGTTAAAATTTATCTTAACTTAGTGTATAGATAAACTTTTCTATCCATTACTGCAATTTGCTTATAATATAATGCAAGAATGTAATGCAAGAATCGATGTAGTTATATTCATGGGCGGTTTTGTGGGGTACTTTCTTAATGGAGTCATTTCCATATATAAAGGAATTAATAATTCACAAACTAATATATCAGTACCACAAAAAAAAGTGAAGACGCAAAATTGAAAATATTAATAATGTTGTATATGAAACAATATTCCAGTTGTCTTTAAAAAAAAAAAAAAAAACATGATATAGACTTTGGCTCTATCGTCTAAAAAACAAAACTATTGGCATCGGATATGAACTATAAGATACAATAAATTTGTATGATTGATTTCTGAGGCCAAAAAACAAAATTATATAGTACTATATTATTATCTTTCTTGTGCATTATATCTGTCTATTTGTTAATAAAGATATTAAATTTGTATATGAATCAAACAAAATAATCAACAATCATGGTTAGTTGTAGGCCATCTAAAAAACAAAATTAAGGTGATGTAGGATAATATATTTTGATAAATCGCAGTAACATATAATTTATTATTTATTCTTATATAGTTGAATGTTTATTTTATAAACTAGAGTAAAAATTTGTATTGTTTTGTTACTGGTTGAATAAATGTTATCTATAGTTGATGAATAGGTAGATGAATTTCGTTTAAGTTTTCCATAATTATTTTATCAAAATAAGTCTAATTAAATTAAACTATACCATCAATAAATGGCCGGTTAAAGAGTTAAAAGAATATGTACGTTGTAGTCTACAAAAAGGAGAGATCGCATAATTTACTAGTTACAATTTTCTATTTCAAAAATTTGGAAAATTTCTTCACCCACCTACACCTTAAAATCAAAATATATTTATGAGTTAATTTACGAATTCACTTTATTACGTGAATCAAGTTAACTGAAATATTTTTAGGTGAATTCGTAAATTAATTTGCGAATTCACCTTATTTTTTTAAAATCGTGGACTATTTTATAAGTTAACTTACGAATTCACCCTACAAAGTGAATTTATAAGTTAACTTCTTTGTTGAATGTGTAAAATCATGTTTAAAACTACTAAATTTTCCACATTTACTCGGATTATGTTTTCGTTTTCAAATTTACTCGGATTATGTTTCCGTTTTCAAAAATTCAATTAAAGAAAATATTAAAGATATCAATATACACAAACCATATAAATAATAATATGTTATAAATAATAAAGAGAAAAAATGTCAGAGATATCATATTACATAAATTGTTCGAACAAAATGCGATCATACAAAATCAAATAAAAACATAAAGGCTATTGGTATGCCTAATCCGACCCCCGCCTCTACACATGTGGTAGCAGCGCTGCTCGCCTCGTGACCATCCTCTTCACCACGACAACCGCATCGAGTCCGCCCCCATCGATAATCCCGTCATCCAACGCCTCCAATCCAATCTGGCGGATACCCTAACAGATGGGCAGTAGATCAATGTCATGATCATCCTCGGCCTACTCGTTTTCCAAGAGCTCCTCATGTGCTAGCCTCGGCGGACGTCCTTCAGCCTCCGGTGTCATGTAAGGCTGCGACACTATAAAGATCCATGTCGCGTACCCCTCCACAGAGTGCCACATATGGGATGCCCGCAACAAACAAAACTCATCTGACACTACATGATTCTCTCAATCTTGGAAGATATCATCTAGAGCCCTCCGCGTGATGGTGTCGAGAGAAGCCTGGAAAGGAGATCGGGTGCAGTGCACATAGCCAGCGCGCGTGCTTGGTAGAATACCGAACCATCATGTTAGCCCCACGGGCTAGCCATCCGGAGTATAACGAAATGGTATGGAAGGGGACAACCTCCCTATAGTCCTTCAACGAGGTCTAGTTGATGTTGTCGTGGTTGGTGTGATCAAGGAACACCCGGTAAGGAGCCACATTATTGTTGCCCCTGTTGAGAATAAACATGGCAGCCCTGGACATGAAGTCCTCATAGTCGGGATCCACGGAGTAACCATGGATGCGGTGAAAGTACAATAAAATCCAGCTCTGCATCAACAAAAATATAATGTTAACATAATTAAAATCAATTAAAACTAATTAAAATCAATTAAAACTAATTAAAATTAATTAAAACTAATTAAAACTAATTAAAATTTATCGTTAAAATAAAAACGTACCGTGAAGAGTGTGCACGAGCCGGTAAGCGCCCTAGCCCTCCACCTGAAAGCTTCATTCAGCTTCTGGTAGAGGTAGGTAAGAACATTAGCACCCCAGTTCCAGTCATGAACTATAGAAAGGTCCGTAAAGTATCTCAGGTAGGTCACGTCGGTGCAACGGTCACTCGTGTCCACAAAGACGGACATGCCTACCAAGTACATAAAAAAACACTGGATGGCACAGCGCCGGTGATATTGAACAAAAATATCCTCCGCGACAGGCTCCCCAACTGCCTGTGCATCTCTTTTTGCACGAGCAGCTAGACGAAGGTGATCCTCATATAAATCCTTCAGATAGGAGAATGTCACGTGCACCCCGTTTGTGGAGTCGTAGTCCTGAGCATCCATGTACGGATCATCTCCTAGATGCTCTACCATCCACTCAACCGCCTCAGCTCTGGTTATTTTAGAATGGTTGAGTAACCTACCTCTGATAGGTAGTCGGAGCAAGCATGCAACACCGTCGAGGGTGATCGTCAACGCCCCAACTAAAAAATGGAAAGATGACGTCTCCATATGCCATCTCTCATCAAAAGCACCCTGCATGCCGGTGCTAATGGTCCCGTAACCAGTACTGTATAATCTAGCAAGGATAGCAGACTAGAATCACTGAGTCTTCAGAGCATAGAGTTCAAAGATCTCGCGGGAGTGGTTAGAATGTTTCAGGTCCTTTCTTTCCTGAAACATAAGAATCAAACGAAAATAAATAAATAATATGAACGACCAATATACGAAAATAGTATGATACAAACGAAAATAAATAATACGAAATAATACAAAATAAATAAATAATACGAACGAAAATAAATAATGCAAAATTTAACGATAAAAATTATAATACCTCTCTGCCCTAGATATAACGGGCAGTATGGTCCCCATAATAAATCAGGAGGGATCTGTCATATGACCCTCCTAGATAGACATCCTCCTCCTCCTCTGCGGGCTCCTCAACATCGTCGTCGGGGACCTCATCATTCTCGGCGTCACAGGTAGCCTCCTCCGTCGGCGAATCGACCTCGGAACCTCCATCTCGGTACCTCCTCATGCACGAGAGGAAGGCGCCTCATGGAGCGACTCCTCCGTCACGGTGCGGAAGGTGATGCTATAACAAGTTGACCAATTTGTTCCTTTGTGCCCTTGCCCTTTGCTCGCTCTCGGAGCCGATCTTTGTCTGGCTTTATCTACCTGTCTCGGCGTGTCATCTGATTATCATGATCGACCATTTTCCTGAAATAAACCATTAAATTGTTAGCATACTAATTCAAAAACAAATCAGACAAAAATTCACAAGTTAACCTGCGAATTTACCATTCAGACAAAAATCCGCTAGTTAACTTGCGAAGTCTCTTCTGGTACACTTTGCAAGTTAACTGCAATACCCCTTCTAGAATTTTCAAAACCAGAAATTCGGACCCAAAACTCCCAAAATCCTATTTTTTTTCTACTACATTATCCTACTATAACATCATATACTATTAAATTTCTATAACATAACCTAATAATCTAATAAAAGTTCAGAAATTTAAATAGAAATTGATTAAGAAAACTTACACAAAATGGAGGTTGTAGTTGATGTTTGAGGAGTTGGAATGAGTTGAACTTGATGTTAGATGTTGGAGGAGTTGGAATGAGTAGAAATTTCAAAGATTTGGTAGAAATTTCAAGGGTTTGGAGTATAGAGAGTTTGAGTATTTTGAAATGAATGAGTATGGGGTGTGTCGTGTGTTTACTAAAACAATACGTAGACTTAGCAACAACACGATTCTCCAAATAAGGTGAATTTGTAAGTTAATTTAATTCACCTATTTTTCTAAATTATGAATTATTTCGTAAGTTAACTTACGAATTCACCTTATTTGGGAATTCCAGTTAACTTGAGAGATATTTTGGTTTTCACGGGGTGAAGAAGAACCCCACTAGGTGGGGAAAGAAATTCCCAAAAGTTTGGCTTAGATTTGTTTTCCCGTAATTTGATTATTTTAGTTAGTTTTAAGTTCGCTATATCAAAAGAGGGTGAGGTAAGTTGATTCTCTTTTTCTTCTTCTTTTTTTCCGATGGAATGTCTCATTGGAATGTTCTCCGGGACATTAGAGTTGGATCATTTCTTTGTTTTTAGAATTAGGTCTTTAAATTTGGTAGTATCTCACTTTTAGTATGCAGACGATACATTTATTTTGGTCTAAGCGTCAATGGAGAATATTTAGATTATCAAATCTATTCTTCAGAGGTAATTAATTTCAGGCCTCCATGTTAATTTTGTTAAAAATTGTCTTATACGTGTTAACGTGGACTATGATTTTTTAAGTTAACGAGTGATTTTCTTCATCGTAGATATGAAATTCTATCCTTTAATTATTTTGATATTCCGATGGGAGTTAATACTGAATGTGTTTCTTCTTGGGATCCTTTAATCATCTAGAGTTTAAGAGGTTGGTTATTTGGCGTTATAGATATGTGAGTTTGGCAGGGAGAATTGTTTTGTTGAATTTTGTCCTTAGTTTATAATTGGACTTTATCTTTCTTTTATGAAGATGCATGTGAAAGTCTATTATGAGGATAAAACAAAGTTTCTATTGGGAGTGCAAAATGTGTTGATAAGACTATTTTTTGGTTTGTTAGTATGATGTTTGTAAGTCTAACAGTCTTTGAGGGTTGAGGATTAGGGATCTTCACCTGATTAACTTATCTTTGCTTGGTAAATAGTGTTGGAGATTGTTATCTCAAGTTATTGATGTGTGGAAAAATACCGTATCTCTTAAATATGGTGTATGTGTGGTTTCTTCGTTAAGAGATGGTAGTTATTTCAATCCCCATTTACCTTCATCTAAGTGGAAATGGGTCTCTTTTCTAGGTTTTAGAGTATGAGATATTTCTGACTAGATTGTAGATGGAGTAAGTAGGAAAATTAGGAATGGTCCGAACAACTCTTTTGGAGTGATCCTTGGATAGGATCAATCCACCTAAAAGAGAGGTTTTGTATGATATCTTATTATTCTTAATCTAAGTAGGTCAATGGTGATGTGGTGGTGCTTGAAGAAGGTCAGGTGTAGTGGATTTTCCATTAGAGAAGAGTTTTTATTATTTTTGAAATTGGTGCTAGTGGATAGCTTTTTCCACTTTCCTCGTAGTGTTACTCTTTCGTCGAGTAACAAATATTGGTGGTGGAAGATGGGGAATGATGGAGTCTATTCGCTCGCTTAAACTTATAAATCTCTAATTTAATAGAAGCTCAATTCTTGTATCCCTCAAACCAAAAGGGATTGTGCTTCATCTTATATTTGGCTTAGTTGAACTCCTTCTAAAGTAGTTGTCTTCTCTTGGGAACCTCATCTAGATTATAAGTTCATGATTATAGTTAATTTATCTAAGTGTGAGATGCTTTTTGAAAATGTAGTGATGACTTGTAGTTTTTGTAGAAGTCTCACAGAGTTGTTTTGTCTCTTTGGGATAAAATTATGAGGTTTTTGGATTGGATTTATTTTATTTTAATGAGAATATTTTGTTGTTTTTGAATATTTTAGTAGTTTAGGACATCGAAGATTGGGTCTTCGATGGTCAAGCATGTTGTGGTTTGGGTTATTTAGAACTCTGTAATGATTCACAATTTGGATTCATCCAGTGAAGTCTTTGAAGAACGAAGATTCTTGCAAAGTAGTAGCATGAGACGGAGGATCGAATTGGAAGTATCGGGTTCACTTGATCAAGCTCAAGATCAAGGAGAGAGAAGAAGATAAAATTAACAACATACTTAGGGTTTTGCTTGTTGGATTTCTACTTGTTCTCTTGTATCAATATTTTGAAAAGAATAATATTCATGATCTCAATTCCGAATGGAATTGCGGGCAGACGTACCTATAGTGAGGCCAATTGGAGAACTGCCTAAACAAATTCTTGTGTCGCTCTCTTTCTCTCTCTTATTTTCTATTTTACGTGTTATTGCAAATTGTGAAAACTTTGATTGCGTGATCGATACATTGTGATAATCTCTTAGATTAATAGCATAAATTATTTTGTTAATTTGATTGCAATCTTTGTGATTGTAATTGGATTCTAACATCAACAAAATCAAACAAGAATCTAATTTGTATCGATTGCACTCCAAATATTCGATAAATTGCCTTAATTAAATTTTGTCGATTATTTTATTGTAAATTGATTGCTGTAATGTGGTTTATTCAAAGTTGGTTTGTTGGAAATATGTTGATTATTTTTCTCATAGTATGTAAACTCGTTCTATCGATTTAACATATATCTAATCTTTTCAATAGCGATTCGGATGACGATCTTGATCCGAATTTGATTCCGCACCATAGTTTAAATTTTTTTAAGTAGAATTTTATTTAAAATTTTTATTTACGATCTACTCTACCCTTCTTTCTAAATCGTAATTTATCGTCTAACATAGTTGAATGTCATATTTTACTTCTACATTTTATATCATAGATCACTTCATGGATGCCCCATAAGTTTTAATTTGGCTCTTTAGAAGCTTTCATAATAAAAAAACCCATGAAAATAGTCACAAGTGAGATGAGGATAGAGTCTAAACTACCTAAGAAATTCCTCATAAGTTAACCAATAACAATCTAGAGAACGATTATAATTGTCAACTTTAAGATATAATATTTTGGAAGTAAGTTAGCTTCTAAGATGAAGGGTAATATAATCAAGATTTCAGTGAATGACTCTAGGATAATTCGTTCCAACACTAGGGTTAAATGAAGTTTCCTCAATCAAGTAAAGTAAAAGATAGTCAAATCAATTATTGACACATAGACACGATATTTATGTCATTCGGTTTCATATTATTTATGTCATTTCACATATATTAAAAAAATAATAATAAATAAAAGAGATGAAATGATAATTTTATTAAATTATTCTGTTTAATATTGATTCAAATTAGCATTAATATTAAGTGAAAAACAATAAATTAAAATATATTTTAGAAAATATAATTGAAAGATTAAATATAAAATTATATTGATAATTTAAAATGATAAATATTTTAGAATAATTTTTTTTTTTAAAATACGACACTTATTTTAAGAAGATTTTTGATTATAGAGTGTCACATACACCCACTAAATAAGAAGAATCACACAATCATTCAAACGAGTAATTTATACATTTTCATTCTTATTGTTCTGCATTACTTTATACATATACATTTTTTAATTTAATAGTTCAACTAAGCCAAACTTTTCAATTAATATTTTTCAGAGAAATTACTGAAACTATAGCTTAGGTACATATTTTTTTTCTCTGTACAATTGTTTGGAGAAAAAAGAATCAGTGTTGAGAGCTATTAGTTTATACTTTATACTTCGACTAATTAGCTTTCAATTTTAACAATAAATCATAATTTAGATTAATAATAAATAATAGTTTTAATGATTAATTATTATCAATCTATAATCAATTAATTAATTAATATAACATTAATTATTAAGGTTCCATTCCTCTTGATATTGCTCACTCTTTGCGGTCGCATGTAGCGTTCAACAACAATCAAGCAATAAACATTTATATTGTAGCTCGATGAAACATTTAATACTATCCTTTTTGCCCCTCTATACTAGTACACTTTTGATTTATTGGGTATACCAGCACTATTAAGTTTAATTAATTAAATCTTTAGCAAGAAGCTTTAAATTCTAACTCATCTCAAATGAGTTAGGAGAAGAATTTGCGTGTGAATGAATGACTACAAAATTTCTATCGGACATGATTGAAGAATAGTTGTTGTACATCAAATTATGTGAGATCAATGTCAAGTTCAAGTTTGTATGGAAGCTATGAAACCAAATGGGTCCTAGTACTAGTGGCGATTAATAAAGCCATAGCATGTTTTCAGACACAAATTATCTCAAGGACAAAGGTACATATAAGGACTAGGTTATAAATAGCATGCGTGCTGCTCGTACCAAAGGTGCATAGTCTAATATGATGTCTTCATGTGCTGGAGTACATATATATGCCACATGCATTAATGTCTTTAAGAGTTATTACATCAATAACTCCGAAATTAAATCTTCTCCATTTCCTCTCTTTTCTATTTTGTATATTATAAAGGTTTAAAAATATTAATGTAATGATGAGATATTTAGTGTGTACATTTAATTTTTATGCATTACGAATGTCTACAAAACTATAATAAGGTAGAGGAGAAATGGAGAGAGACTAATTAACTTATTCAAAACTTTGTTTTATGTTATTTCGTCTAATTATAAATGGAGTTGAGAACGAAATAGAGAGTGTTATTATTAAAGTATTAAGATATAATACATCTTCTTTATTTTTCTTTTTTCATTTTCCTTCTCTATTACTAGTGTGCTATATATTTTGTATATTTTGATTTTTATATCACAAAAATATTAGTAATGACACTTTCTATTTCTTTTGAAGAAATGAAGAAGATCTCAACTCTTATAAATGTCACATTTACGAGTTATTTTAAAAATTGGTGATTGCAAATTCGTTAATAGTTGAATGAGAGATTTTTGAGACATAGTCTTGCATTTTACCATTGAAATTATGAAACAAATTTTGAAGAAAAGCAATCATGTTCTCACAATACAAGATTTTTTTAGAACCAATTATCGAAACAAATAACTTAAACACGGCGAAGGCGACCATGACATATCAGAACAATGGTAGGGAGAGCAATAGTGGTTGCTGACGATGAGAGCAAGTTCAGTGAATTTTTTTTTTTGTGACTTACGGTTTCTACTTTATATATTTTGAAATTTGGTTCTAAATGTACATTTTGTTGAAATGAAGAAAACATAAAGAAAAATGGAGAATGATTATACCGATGCAAAATTTAGACTTAATAATAGGTGGAATAAAAGATTTAGAGCATAATTATCAGATTATAAGTTTATCAGATTAACGATTCTTAAAAACTAAAATCGAGAACCAGACCAAACTAGATCCATTTTCATTAGTTCGGTTCGATTTTGGAACAGAACCTGAAATAATCGGTCTTTTATTTGATTTAGTTTGAATTATCAGTTTAATTAATTTTTTTTATTCACTTACAATCCTACTTTTTCCCACTATACTCGGTCTTTTTATTAATAATGTGTTTTCAAAAAATCTAATTAGTAAGGATTGTTTCGTTGCTGACCACCATCGTAGAAATTTTCGGTGGTCGGATCTTCTTCCTCTAATGACTTTTCTGTCTCCATCTTAATCTCAAGCTTAAAAGAAATCATTTACACAAGTTTTTCAAAATCTTACTAAAATATTCGTTTTTAATGATCGATTTAGTGACCGAAATCTTGATCGTTCTAGCCACGAAACTTAATATTCATAATTAAACTTTTAGATGTCTCTAAATCGATCACAAAATAAAATTAACCACAAATTTAGTGACTAAGATTTTATGACCGAAAATTTATTCTCAATTTTTTTTTCATATGGAATTTAATTTATGAAACAAATCGGTCACTAATAATTTTTGGTTTTTCTCTTTTTATTCCTCTTTATTTATTTTCTAATTCCTCTCAAAATTTTCTTTTATTTTAAATAAATTTTATTCTCAAAAATTATAATTTTATTAAATTTCTTGTCAATTTTTATATTATTCTTACATTTATTCGGTTCGGGACGGTTTATTTACATTATTGGGACCAAAAGCAACTATGATTTTGGAAGCGTATCTTTGAGCAAATCATGAAGCAATGAACTTCTTGTGCAATAAAAATGCCAATTTCTTTTGAACTCTAATTTGTAAAATCATTCTTGATTAACATCGATGAATCTTAACAGATTTAGATGAGCTATGCAGAAGGGATTCACCTCTAACTTCCCATTACAAGATATTTGAAGGAACACATGTTCTTGGTATTGTCATGACATTTGGAAAGAGAATTGTTGTCTCTACCTTAAATACTAGTATAATAGTTGAGTTAAAAGCTACATGTAAATGGTTAAATGAGTCTATCAACGTGCTGACATGCAATTTTCGACTAAGGGATTAAGTCACAAGTTAGATGACATCTTTTATTAAAAGTGGAGTATCAGTTACTCTACAAGTGATAAGCAGCGATTGTCTTCAAGATTTAATAAGTAATCCTTAGGAAGTTTGTCGAAACGGTGTTGGAAGCGAAACTAGGTTGATGGAGTCAAGGCCATCGAGGTAAAATAAAATGTTGCCTAAAGCAATTGCCAACTATAGCCACTAGCATAATGTGGAATTTTGAAGTAGTTCCTCATGAACTCCCAATGTGAGTTGTCTAGTAACCGTCAATAATTACATTTTAGCATCTATTTAGGCAAGTTGTTGTATTCATTTTAGAAGTCGCATTTGTAACATTGTAGAGCACTCAAAGTGCTTGCATCTAGAGATAAACGAGTGATTCGACAAATGTACGATTGCGTCCACCTTTAAATTTGAATAAGTTTACTTCAATCTTGTTTATCATTTCTACCTTACAATTTATTTATCTGGCTTTGTCTTTTACCTTTTTATTACGTTTCACACATTAACCATTTTAAACACCAAAACATTCTTAACCTTAACACTAAATCTAGGACTTTGTAACCGGTCCTGCAAGTAACCTTTAACTAAAAGGCTAGAGATTATTTGCGAGAAACTCCTGCGAACACAAAGCCATCACTGCAAGAAAGGTAAAGCTTGAAAGGTTGATTGAAGCTATGACTAAAGAAGATAGTCAAGAAAGTCTTGGTGATGAAAGTGTTGATGATCAAGAATAAGAGATTGTTAAAAGTAAAGATAAGGAGAGCGTAGGAGATGGAGAAGGAGCTAGAAGCTCCAGTGATTAAGAAAATGTTATTCCTTTTGTGTTTATCTGTTTTGATAACAGTTTATATAAGGGCTTATAACCCATTTGTTTTGTAAGGCGCTTTGTGCAATTATGGTGAAATTCCTGAATTTTGTGCCTTGTGTGATTCCACCTGATGTTCTTGATTTTTTGTTTCCATCTGCTATTTGTGTTTCCATGTGTGTTTCTTTTGTGTGGTTTTCATATGTGTTTCCAATATGTGTATGTTGATTCTAGTTTTTGTCAATATTTTGACTAAAAAGGGGGAGTAAAGTGCTGGTTGTGTTTTGTGCGTCCTAATGTTACATCACATGTCTTGACATGTGGATTTAACTTTGTGATAGGACTGTGTGCTACTGATTTTGGGAGAGTAGTTATTGGTGCATTTAGAGGGAGCATGATAGTTTCATGTTGTTGCTTTTGTGTGCTTATGCTACTGCTGCTACTGATGTAGTTAGTTGTGTTTTTGTGTGCTTATGCTACTGCTGCTACAGATGTTCCAACATTGTGGATATTTCCTTGAGGGAGAACTTATTATGTTTGATTCTTGAACACATTTGGTTGTGTAGTTGCTATAACACTAATGTATATTTTATGATGTAGTTTGTTTGTTTGTGGTCTTATTTCTTTGTGGTTTTATCACTCTCTAGTTTAATTGGCCTTTGGTTGTTTTAGCCAAAAATATTCAAAGAGGAGATTGTTAGTATCATAGTTTTAAGATTGGCATAATTGTGCTAAAACATGGTTTGCAACAAAATGTTATGGAATATGTTCTAGCATGTTGTCGGGTTCATTTGAAGGGATGTTGTGACTTATGTATGAACATCGACAAGATCGTTTCTTTCTTGACTGATTTAAATTGATTCTACGAGATTCCTTTTGGTTTAATCTCACTGATTTTTTGCAGGTCAAGAATATTTAATTTAGAAGGGAGTTTGAGGGTTTTCCAAGGGAGTTCCTATTTTCTTTGTATGTCAAAAAGTATCTTTTGATACGTTTGAGTTGACTGATTATTGCTTGATGTTGTACCCCAAAATTCGCCCTCTACATTTTTTTATAAATAATTGGCTTACATTTAACTAGTAGGTGCATTGCATACATATCATTTGTGCATTAACCATGGGATCAGGATTTTTCGATTATGAGAGTATACACCATTCCGAAGAAGAGGTTTGATTCCCAAAAGCGGAATATCTGAGGTTCCACTATTTCAAGCGTCATCTCAATGTACAAGATGTGTGCATCCAAAAGTTTTTGATTATCTCTCAAGAATCAAGGTTTCAGAGTTTTGAGTTTCTATCATGTGGATATTGATTAAGGGTTCGAGCAAGAAGCGGTTGTGGTCGAACTTTTGAGCCTGAAACGATTCTATGGCCTTTTGTGAGTTTCAAAGTATCTGTATACGATTTATTGATCCATGTGATTCATCAGAAAATCAAGAACGGTTGGATAAAGGAGATTTGAGTGTGCGTATTGAAAAGTCAACATAAAGTCAAAGTTTGACCGAGTGGAATTTTGGTCGATATTATTGTCGAAAATCAAGTATGAGAAAATATGACCATTTGTTGAGAAAAGTCGGAAGAATCAGACAAAAATGGGATTACTTGCATTTTAATTGATTTAGAAATTTTTTCTAAGTTTTATAAGTTTTGTGTTCATGGAGCCACATTGTCGACTCTCTATCTCATCCAATTCGGTCGAAAGTTTGCGAATTTGTAATCGTTGGAAAGAGCACATTTCGTACTTTAAATTTGTCCTT
Source organism: Vicia sativa (assembly GCA_021764765.1). Classification (NCBI taxonomy): domain Eukaryota; kingdom Viridiplantae; phylum Streptophyta; class Magnoliopsida; order Fabales; family Fabaceae; genus Vicia; species Vicia sativa. Next base: position 174,738,884 of record CM038792.1, read on the forward strand.
GTGAGGATTTCTGAAATTGCCCAATTTTCGAGTTATGAGGCTCCGAAGTATGAAGTTTATAACTGTTGAAGTTTATACTTAGTGGAAATTTTGGGTTTCTTTTAACATGGTCAAGTGCTCGACTTTGTTAGAACATATTTTGGTTCTAATCACATCTTAGAGTTTTGATGATAACAAGTGAAACAAATTTTGTATAGTAATAAATATTGTTTTCATTTTAGAAGATGTTCGACTCAAGCACTATAGAAAGTGAAATATCAAATTATCTTTGACGGATAAAAGATTAGAAGTTCTAAAGATGAAAGGAACTTCTGAACACGCACACTTAAAGCAACTTCTGATAGAAGCATGCAAGCGCAACCTCTGATAAGAGCATGTTAAAGCAACCTCGGTTAGAAGCTAAGATAACAAAGGCTTATAGAAGATAAAGAAAAACTAGTTATCAAGGCGTCATCTTCTAAGACAAAGTCTGCTGATAACGTTAGTTGATTAAAACTAAGACGGCTGAAGTACTCAAGTGGAACACAGTTTGAGGTACATGGAAAACACAAAGTACAATCAGACACACAACATTTAATGCACTATCTTTGTTCAAGACACAAAACGAAAATATTTTGAAAGCTATATATATGTTCAAGCATTCAAAGAAGAAACTAATGTTATCATTAGAAAACTTACTACGAACAAAAATCTAAAAGAGAAATACTTTGAGTTTATCATTTTGCATTGAGCTTAAACGTAGTGTCAAACATCACAGTTATGATAAAGCTTTTTAGAAGCAAATAAATACACTGTTAGAAGTTACTTTTGTAATTGTTCCTTGAGAGACCAGTTGGGTCAGATTTCTCAAGAGGGCTAGGACTAGAGAGTCTTAGAGGTTTTAGTCACTTGAAGTTGGTTTGTGCATTGTATTGTTAGTCACAACAGTTGGTTGTGTAGTTGTAATCGATTTTGATTATAGTGAATTAACTCCCGTTGAGAGGCGAAATCACCTTGGCGGGTGGATGGAGTAGTTTGAGTTTCAAACGAACCGAGGATAAAATAATTGTACTATTAGACTATTGTCACGTAAAGAAAATTAAAGAGGAAAAACATATTCAACCCCTTCTAAGTGTTTTCTTAACCTTCGACTTGGAGGTATTTTACACTGTTCTAGCGTCGATTAGTGTCGAGTTTAAGATCAAAGTTGTTCATTTCATGGCAATCTACAACTTTGTCGAAGAAATCAATTCATTCGGGACTTGGGTCGAAAGTTCTGAGTTCGGAAGTTGATTTGCCATATTTCAATTTTCAACATAGTGAAATTTCACTAGATTTTTCACATGGCCATCACAACTTTGGGTTCGATTTTCTCTCACTTATTGACTCTTTTTAGAAAATGTTCAACTCGAAGTTGTTCACTTTGTGATCTACAACTTTCTTTGAAGAAATCGAATTCTTTTAGGATTTGGATCGAAAGTTACGAACCCGGAAACTATGAGTTTGTCATGTACAATGTTCGACACTTAAGCAATATTTTGGAGTGTTTATCAATGTGGTCTAATTGGCGACTTGGTCGACTTTCTCATGGTTGTTGGCACCGTATCGAAAAATGTTCAAATACAAAGTTGTTCATCTATGACAAGCTACAACTGCGCGAAGAAGTCAAATTCATTCGAGGTTAAGATCGAGAGTTATAAGGCCGTAAAGTCTAGCAAAATATTCTATCAACTTTTACCGACATTGTCGACATTTTACAACTTGCAATCTCTTAACTTGAACAGCTTTAGAGCATGCTATGGGCATCGATTCGAAAAACTTTCAACATGGAAATTGTTCACATATTTGTGCTTTCCAACTTTGGTCTTGGGATCTTGTTTTGAGGAGACTTATGTTTCGAGTTATCGGACAAAGAAAGTGGGCGCCAAGGTCATCTTGCTACGCCTTCATTTGGCCAGAAATTTGAATTGCAGTACATGTTTGTGTCGTGTGCTTCCTGTATGCCGTGTTTACCTCTTTTAACGAAACAGTTGCGTGTATGCATGCGGAGGGAGAAATTACAAAGAAGGATGCCATCATTGTATACAGCTGGTATATGCTGCAAGTCTTGGACGCTTGCTCACCTCATCTCACCATCTTTTTCTCCCTTCGATTTCCATAACGAACTAATAACAAAAAGGTAACAGAAACGTAACAACCATTCTTACCTCTAACCATCACCGTCCACCCTCTTTTCTCTCTCGCGACAACACCACACTCACCTTCAACCTCCATAACTAACCTCTAACAACCATCATAATAGCTCACCTCTTTCCTCCCTCGCCTTTTATTCTTCCTCTTCATTAGAGGTCACTTCCGCACGCATTTAACTTGCCGTGGAAACGTCGGACGATAGCTTCACCACCTCCATCTGGTACCGAGTTGTGGAGGTGACTCCATAACAAGACTCAAGCTATTCAGGATTCTCCTTATCAGCATCATCATCGTCTTCGCGTGGAGTAGAGGATAGTATAGATTCCTGTAGACTGTAATTATCGCGCATTCTTCGAGGACCTCACAGATTCCATGTGAATCGTATGGATCCATCTGCTAGATCTGCAAGAAGGATGAGTCAGTGAGGATGGATTGCAGATTGAGAACCTATGTAAAAATCCGAGCATGGAGGTGTCCTCGTTCTTCGTTTTGACGCAGTAGATCATCAGAACCACCGTCGTCGGCGGTGGAAGAAGCCGGTAGAGACTACCGAAAAACTGGCCACTTCGGTGGAGACTTGTACAAGCCCTAGACGTGGCACACGGTGAGTGGTGTTTGCTTAATCCAATTTCACGTTATCATTCTTCTGTTTTTTTATTTTTTATTTTATTTTATTTTTTTTATTTTATTGTATAATAACTTAATTAAAGTGACCTATTGATATAAGTTGCAATACATAGAAAAAAACGTGACATGTGATAAATGATGGATTCAGATTTTTCTTATTTTTTTAAGAAAATAAAGCCATGGATCAATAATACTGGGCCTAAGCGGATTCAGAATCATACCCCCTGCGTTTTGGGCCTTAGCACCAGAATAACTAGTATTAGTTATTTCCAGAATTAGGCAATACACCCTCTGTTTCCATGTACATAATTCAATACATGATCAATTTTGCTTCCGATTTGATCGTTTCGACATGACAAAAATCTAAATAAATAAGTTTCTGACTTTTTAACATTTTAGGATATTTTTACTATTTTTGTGATTTTTTTTACAATTAATTTCCATTAGTTTTTAATTGACTTTTGATAGCATGTTTAGTAACAATTTTTCCATAACGCCTTGTACATATCAACGCGATTTTTTGACCGTTTCTTAACCATAAAAATCTACAAAAATTAGATTCTGGTTCTATTATTATGTGATTATCCATTAGGTATTTTTATCATAATTTTGTAGATCACTTTAGGTCTTCATCCGATTTTTTCTTTTGTATCACATAAAGGTAGATAATTGTTTACTAGTTCACCTAGTTAGGAGTCGACTTTTTGCATGTGATCCTTAATACTTGTTCCAACCCTTGACTAACTTCTATATTAGTTTTTTTTACATGTTTAGGTAGTTGAAACCTTGATTTGTAATTCATAATTGAGTCATATGATTAGGGTACCATGATAGTTGATCCTTAGAGTGACGATTGATCGTTTTGACTTAATTTTGCGCATCATTGTTTTAACCATGATTTTTCTTGTACATTTTGTTTGAGATCAATCATTAGGTGTTAGCTACTGACTTGTAAAGTTCTACATCTAACTGAATTCATTACTCACTTAATTCTCAAGTTTCGATTATGTTGTGTTGTTTAAAAGCATGTTTCTCCTTTGTCATTTGAATCACTTTTCTAGAGAGCATGAGAAGTAGGGTTTGCTTTCTTTTATATAAGTAGGAATAAAGATGTATGATTGAGATTATGTTGTTGGAGCATGTTCGGAACCCTCTGGTTTATTTAAAGACTGTTTTAGGGAGATTTTGTGTCTACTTGTGTTTGGTTTGTTTAAAATTCTCTTAGTGTATAGGGAGGTAATTATCGATGAAGTGTTTATATTTGTGCTTGCATAGGTCATGAATGGTTAGGCAACCCAAAATGGCACCACCAAGCAAAGTCCGCTTTGATACTTATTGATATATATATATATATATATATATATATATATATATATATATGGGAAAGGGTCCGTAATCGACCCCGCAAAGTTCTAGTCTTTATCATCTCAACACCATGGTCGTGTTGATACCTTTATCGATCAATAATAATAAAAGTGGCAAGAGTTCCTTTCGACTCTCCACGCTTTCTAGGGTTAGCATTTATTCTTTGAACTCGCATCATTTATCTTCACATGACAATTCATGTCATGCGGTGATACCATTCACGGAATCGGAATATGTTTTCTCTGGTTGCTTCCGACCCTCGGCTTGTTGTTGTAGGCTATGGGACATCCTCCTTTTCCTCGCTTGTGACATTTCTTTGTGCATTACATTGCTTGTGCGTTTCTTAAGCTTGTTTGCTTCATCCACTTTTTGAGTCTTTGACTCTACCTTAGGTAGCGATTCGAGATGGACATAGATTTAGGTTGTAAACCTTTTTCCATTCCTTTTGTCATCTTGAATCTACCTTAGGTAGCGATTTGAATGGACGTAGATCTGGTTGTAAACCTTTTCCATATTCCCTTAGGATTCTCACTCATATTAGGTAGTGATTCGAGTTAGAACTTAGGTTGTAATCATTGTATGATAACATTAGGTTAGAACTAGTTAGTTTCCTTTCGTTTTCTAGTTTCTTTTGCATCCTTGCATGTAATAAAACTAAAACTTGTTTCTTTTCTTTTACAAATCAATATACTTAATAATGGTTCTAACTCCTTTTCAAAGATAAAAGCAACCGACCATGCAAACCTTTTTTCTCCTCTGGACTTTATTTTATGTTTAAAACCTTTTCGGAAAGGGCGTGTTTCACCGCACCGTTCATGAAAAAACACAAAACTCACCAAAACAAGTGACTCGAACTACGACTCTGACTTTACCATTGCGAGGGAATATGTAGCCATCTTGTCACGAGGCTCGATCGAGCAAACTCTGTAAATACTTCCTTATTTTCCCCGTGTTTTCTTTATTTTCTCTTCTTTCACATGCATTTCCCTTAGCATAGCATTGTAGCGATTAAAGTAAGTAGATATACCCACCCATTAGATAGAAAATAGAAGTGAATACCGTAAGAGAGTACTATGGGCGTGGGGTGCTAATATCTTCCCGCGTAATAGACTCCACCCATATCTCTCGATTTCTCGGTTAGGCCGTGTCTTATCCTTCGAGGTTTACTCGATGTTTTCCTTTCTCCTTTTGCGAGATAAAAAACATTCGATGGAGACTTCATTGATATAGTTATCGAATGATGTTCAGCCGGTTGTTTCACTTGTTAGTTTGTCAAATTATTGTTCTCACTCTAAAGCTTTTAAGCAAGAGTTTGGATATTATATCTGAAGCCTAAGCTTCTATTTTAGTTTGGTTTTTCAGTCATTGAGATTGTGGATGTAGATATCCCTGTGGTGATTGGAAGTGATAAGAGATTCTCATATCTAGGAGGTTCCTAGGTAGAAGTTTCACTTGGTAGGTATTATGTGATAAGTTGTAAGCTAAGACTATTTAGGCTTAAATTAATACTACTAAAATTGGATTTCCTTCACGGCTTGGTATCCCTTAAGTAGGTGAGTTGCACAAACTAGATTAACAACTCTTATGTTCTTTTATACGCAAAATTTGTATTTTTTGTAAAAGTTTATGTTCTATTAGCATATGTCATAACATTTGTCGTGACATTATGGTTGTGTGTTGATACATAAGACTTGACATTTATATTGTGTGCGCTAAAATTTCAGAACAAAAAATTAAAATCGTGCAAACCATGTGGAGGACAATGATTTGAAGGATATAAGCACCAAAGGATGAAAGCTGAAAGATAAAAGGAACTAGTCGACTAGGCATCCTGATCAGCTCCGTGTAGAGAGTATCCATAAGGAGGTTATTTATTATAAGAACACATTCACAAGGAAGGTGACTAAATACAAGGAAGATACATCAAATGATGTCAATGAGAATACTAAGGATCTAGAGGAGGACAGTGGTTTGAGGATAAATGAGACTAAGTTCATGGAGTATGAATGTTCAAAAATCACACTCTCTCAGTATGAATCGACGCATTGCTAAACCACAGAGGAATGGTCGATTGTGAAAATGCTTTGAAGAAGAATTGGATACAAAGATCTTGAGAATTGTCGCAACAATTATTGACTAGAAGAGGAGTCCTAAACATAGTGGATTTAGGACAAGAATATTATCTTGTAACTTTAACAAGTGATATAATCGTAGCCCAATGGAGGGACCGTGGCTCATCTATGACCGATCTATTTGTTAGGGAATGAAGTGCAAATTTCCACTCTTCAAGTGGCGCCATCAAACAAGTAGTTATGTGGGTAAGGATATTTGGAATATCAATTAAATACTATGATGTAAGAGTTATATCATTCATCGGAGGTCATATAATAACAATAGTCTAGGTTGATGGGAATACTACAATAAGGGAAATGGGTAAGTATGCAAGGATTTGTGTTTAAGTGGATCTAACCAACCCATTCCTAGTCATGTTTTCCATAAAAAACAAACATTACAAGGTTGAATTTAAAGGTTTACATTTACTTTGTCTCACTACGGGACATTAAGACACTATAAAAAGGATGCACGAAAAGAAAGCTCAAATGGAATAAGTGACTCACATTATTCACTGAGTCGTGGTGGTAGACAAGATGAGAAATAAATAAAGATCTGAATGTTGTAGGGCCTTGGAGGTTGTCCAAAGACTAGAAAATCTTGTAGGCGAAGGGATAAGAGGCGAAGATGCCGGAGAAAGTGGCGATGGGGTGTGTCCATATTGTTTGTAAACAAGATTTATTAGCATTAAAATCAGGGCGAAAACTAGGTGATCCAAATTAAATCGATGATAATGATGAGATGCGGTTGGAAATAAGAATATTGGTGTGAAAATGAACGCTGGGTCAAACAATACTTGAGGAAGTTATTAGGAATAATTATAGTGGTATTAATTGGAATGGATCTTTAGCTAAACAACATGTGGAAAAATTCGAGAGGAGGAGCCAAAAAACAACACCTAGTATAAACATGACAATTATACTTATAGAATTTCAATAGAAAGTAACATGGATCCCTATGGAAAAACAAGGATGCAATTGGGAAAATAATGGAAGAAAAGGTTATCTGATTTAGTTGTTGGACTAAATCTTGATAATGACAAAGAATATAGGAGCGAGAAACAAGTTGAAATTTGATGGGGCATCTTTTGTGAGTCACCTAAATGGGCGTGATCAGGTTGGACCCAAAACACTCAGGGTACAAGTCTCTTAAACTAGTAATGAAATAATTAGCCATTCTAACCAAATTTCTCAAAATGAAAACATAGATCATTAGAGAGAAAATGGTACACTTGGAGATATGATACGCAAGAGAATGGAGAATATACTCGAGCTTTAATGAAGAAAATTCGAACATAGAATTGACCCAACTAAGTGATGGAGCTTGGTACAACTCACTAATTTTGTCTTAGTGGGAATACTGACCATAAAAGTTTTATATGGAACTATAGAGGTTGTGGCCAACAAGGCATTTTCAAGAGTTTGTAAACACTATCTAAAGGAGAATTATCGGATATTGCGATTATGGAAACTAGAATAGATTCGAGTAAGCTCACTAAAATTTTCAACATGTTAGGTTTTGATATTTATGACTATCTTTGAGGTTAAGGGCTTTATGGGAAGAAGAAATTTAGCTTTGGAAAAAGATAAAGTTGAGTTTATTTTTATAGGCATCCAATTTACTTAAGTTGGTGGTAGAGCCACAATGGCCTTTAAACTTTAGATAAGAAAATTCAACATGAGCTTGCTACAATCTTTCATCAAGAGTTGGCTTGGTTTCAGAGATCTAGAGCTAAATGATTGGTTGAAGAAGACGAGAATACTAGATACTATCACATCAAAGTTATAGAGAAGAAGAGCCAACAAAATCAAGATGACTAAAGATGATAATGATGTTTGGTTTGAGGATCCAGATAAAATCAAAATCATTTTTAGGGAACACTACCATAATTTTTTGACAACTAACACTAATAATAATAGATAACAACAAGCTATATTTTCTTATCCCATGCGGAAGACTACGCAAAATCTATGTTGCAAGGTGAAATTTTGAATGAAGAGATCAAGGTGGGAGCCATGACATGATGCCTTGAAAGCTCCGGCCACGATGGATACCATACATATTTTATCATAACACTTGGAGCATTGTTGGTGTACTTGCGAAAAATTAGGCACATGTGGGAGAAACCGAGAGACTATTGTAGAGGTAACTAGTATAAACATTTGCCTTATCCCTAAAATTCCCAATATTATCGTTATTCATCAATTTAGTCTCATATCTCTTTGCAAAACTAATTATAAATTTTTAGTAGAGTCATTGCTAATAGGCTTAAAATTTGTATTGATAAACTTGTTTCACCTAACCAAGCGGTTTTATTCACGGAAGACTATACATGAAAACATAGTGGTTGATCGGAAATGCATAGTATGAGTTATATTAAAGGAAATGGGATTTTCCATTAAGATTGATATAGATAAGGCTTATGACAAGCTAAGTTGGAATTTTGTGAGGAATATTATGTTGGATGTCGGTTTCCCTGATGAATTAGTTAGAGTTATCTATGCACCTATTTGGATGAATGTTCTTTGGAATGGTATAGAAAGTGATGTTTTCTCTCCCAAGAAAGGTTTGAGATAATAGGATCCCATTTCCACACCTTTTGAGCTCTGCAAAAAACTCTCACACCAGGTGGGAAGAAATGGGCCTAGATTATCCCATTTAATGTTTCCTGATGACCTTCTCTTATCTGGTAAGGCCACTGCGAAACAAATTGAATAGGCTATATGTTACGTTAGGACAGGAAATCAGTGCTGAGAAAACCAAGATTTTCTCCTCAAAAATACTATCGAACATATGAGAAAGAAAATCACTATCATGTCAGGTTTCATGGCAATAAACCAGATAGGCAAATATCTGGAAGTTCCTTTGACTAAAAAAGACCTAGTGTAAAAGATTGATAGTATCTTGTTGAACAAGTAAAGGAATAGCTATCAAGGTGGAAAGGTAAACTTCTCTCTCTTACAGGAAAGATTACTCTAGCTAAGGCCGTTATTGAGGCCATTCCTCTATATCCTATGATAAATTATTCATTCCCCAATGTTTGTTTGAAATAAATCTAGAACATGCGCAGAAGATTTGTATGAGGTATACAAAAGGTAAGAAGTATGATCACACTATAAAATGAGAGAATATAACCAAACCAAAGAAGATGAGAGGATTGGGGTAAGGAATATAGAAGACTTGAACGAAAATGCCTTTTGAAACTGACCTAAAAGCTTAAAAGTGGAGAAAAATCTCTTGGGTGTGAAGTGATGAGGGGTAAATATGTAAGACAAATAAATTTGGATCAAAGAACTAAAGCCAAAGTGTATGACTCTAGTATCTAGAAATCTATGGCTAGTCTACGACCAATACTAGTCAATGACATGACAAACTGGGCAACTGGAGATGGTCAAAGAGTGAATGCTTGGAAAGATTGTCAGGTTTCTCTAAATCGAGGACTTTCTAATGTTTTTCTAGAATTTGAACTTGCTAATTTTTGTCACTATGTTAAAGATCTTATGGTTACTCATGGAAAATAGAATGGCTCTGCATGCTCCTTCCGAAGATGTCCGAATATTGTGAGAACTATTACTCCTCGTTGTGTGGATCAAGAAAGACACATGCTTGTGGAAAGGAACAAAATATGGGAATTTAATGTGGTTAGTGATTTCAACCACATAAGTAATTGGAACCATAACATGGAAGATCATGACACTTGGTCCCTCATTTCAAAGATCAAAGCTCCAGATAGAGTTAATTCCTTTATTTGGATGATGAAGCATAATAGTCTCTCTCTAATCACTGACCGCGTCAAAAAAGACTCAGGGACCATTTTTGATTTGATTGCCCTGATACTATCGATACCATAATACATGCTCTTAGGGATTGTGAAATAGCCAAGAGTGTGTGGATTCCCCTTGTGGTTCCTGAAAACTAAGAGGAATTTTTTAATACTAACTTATCTTGTTGGATTAGTTTTAATATACAGATAAATAATGGTCATGGAGATCAAGGAATTTGGGTTGCAACTTGGGCCACGACGCCACACCTTGTCTGGGAAATAAGAGAAATCATGTTATTGATTTCATTATGCCCTCAATTGGTAGAAAACATCAAATTTGACGCCCAACCCACAACAGTTTGAGATGGAAGCAACGAAAATATAATATTAGTAGGAACTCTTAGAAGATAAAATATCCACTCCATATATTAGTTGTGTATTAACATAGATGGTGCTATAAAACAAAATAGGGCGGTGTGAGGGGTATAATCCGAATAAAAATGGAGCAGTGTATTGGATTTACAAAATTTATTGGAAATTATGATGTAGTTATGGATGACCTAGGAATAGTTTATGAGGGTTTGTGGTTAGCTACGGACAATAGATGGGACTTTAAATTGATAATTAGGATATTTGCAATGCTCTCATTAAACGAAACTCTAACATAGGCTCTAGATGAGTACTCTTTCATCGAATCAAATTCATGATCAAATGAGATCGGTAGATCTCTATTAAATCACATCGAAATTCGGTATCTGAGATCACTAATGTCATAACACATGTTGAGTCATTGATCTTTGTGTAAAAACATCTGGAATGAACAAAACATACTGATTTATAACGTATCAGTACAAAGTCATAACAAATGTTCCAACATATGTATATGACATGTTAATTAACCAAGAAACAAAAACTAAAAAATGTAGAAACGATAACACAAAGATATGATGACCAGTTTGGTACAACAACACGTACTACAGGAGTTACCAAGTCGGAAGAAGATTCGACTATCAGTAGTATTATTTTATTTAAACAACCTCAGATTTACAAGTAATAACCTCTGTTTTACCTAATTACTACTCAATGCAATCTTTATCTCAGAACTTCATCTAAGATAAGAGAAACCCATTACACTCCCTAAATCACCTTAGTGATATCTAACAATCACAACCTCTGATGATTGCATCAAACTACTTGAAAGATACCCCTTTCAAAATAAAGTTCAGCCAAGACTCTTGACTAACAAACATGCTTGGATTTTCTTCAAGCTTTATCCAAGAACAATATACCATTCATTACCTAAAGGCTTTTGAATGTATATAAAAAACAATGTCTACCACAATGTATCAAATCGATACAAAGGGAGATAGTACTCAACTCTCAAAAGACTAAACCCTTAAGTTTTTTATACAAAGTGTTATACTAGAATTAGTTAACAAGCCATAGGTCTACCTTCCTTTTATAATCTTCAAGAATTGGATTGGGCTTCACAATCATTCTTGACTGTTGCAAATAAGGCAACAAAATACCTCCTAAATCATAGGACTTCTATCATTAGTTTCTTAATTTATCTCCATAATTAGAAACTAACACAACTCCTTGATTTCATTTGAATCTCTTCATCTTCAACATCGCCATATAGCATAGCACAATACTCCCATAATATTACATTTGAAATACATTGACAAAATCCGATTGTCCAACTTCACACGGAGATGTCGAATGACTCTTCATAGGATCTTTGTTTGACATATTTTTCTTCACATGTTTTAACATGTTAGTTGAACTTCTAAGTTCTTCATCTTGAGCTACACATATAACATTATAATATTCCCGAACATTCGGGATCGTAATATCTTAAGAAGATCTGGACTCTAGTCAATCACGTCGAATGAGTAGAATATGACTTTATGTTCAACATTATTTTTTCGCAAGTTAGAACATACTATTTAACATGTTCTTTGTGTAATTTGTTTTATTAAAATTAATGCCAACCATAACTTAGAGAATTAACAACATCTATCGGAAAACAAATTCTTGTGCGGATGCAATGACAAAATATGCCTCAATAATACATTAGAGTTGTGTTACTTTGATAATTGTCATGATTTGACTTTATTGTTACATTCGGATGGTTCGGGAATTAATGATCGGACTGTAATTATTTTAAAGTTTTTTTCTTTTGGACTTAGGGCCTCCTGATTATAAAATAAAAAATTAAAAAATAAATTTATAAGTCTTGAACAATATTATATTTAACTTAAATTTATAAACTTATGTAATAATATATAGTGAAAATTATATATATGTATGAAGCATATTAGGTGCATATATTTAATAGTTTTTTTAGCAATATTCTTTTTGTAAGATTCTAATATATATTTTTTCTATTAACTCAAGTACTCAAGGCTCTCGTTGGTCATTTATTTGTGTATATGACATCCATTAAACAGATAAATTACTTATTTATTATGAGTTATTTTTGCAGGCCAGTAGCCGTATATGCCATCACCGTTGCCTTAATATTCCCTAGGATCAATGGATCAGGATCAATATATTTTCTTTGCTTGATTGTCCTAAAATAATATAATATAATGAAATTATGCTTGAGTTAAAACCTTTGCAACTTTCAAATTAAAAATGTGACCATATCTAAAATCATGCATTATGTATATTCTTTAATAAAATATTCTAACAACTTGTCATCCTTTCCTTCCCATACAATTTGAAAATAACATTTTATAGTAATAACTATGTATCTGTCAAAACGATGTATACTCTATGTGTAGTCTTTGACGTTGAAACGTTTGTACAAAGGCGCAATTTGCTTCATTTTTAGATATTGTTTTAAAATCGTTATCCAAGTGTTTTGTAATGAAAAAATCTATAAATAATTTTCACAAATAGCATCCCACGCGAATCACTTTCTTGACAAAAGGTAGCATCAACATTTGTTCGTTTTTCTGATTAATTTTATACATAATTTTCTTTTTGAACATGTATGCTTAGAGGACAATAGGTTCATTTGTTTGATAACTTAATTGTTAGTATATTTCTTAAAATCTTAAAATTGAATAAACTAAACGCTGGTCAGTGTCGCATGAACAAGGCACACTAGATGCGACGTACATGTTCTTCCCAACGTGCCAAGCATATAAGGCCTCCGCTCTCTCCATTCTTATTCCTAATGGCGGTGGGGTTTTGTCGACATTGTCAAAAATCGCAACTTTTCCTTCAAAGTGAAATTCTAGTATGCAAATATCGGATGTTCTATGAGATGTTGAGACAGTGATATCTAGTTAAAACACAATGAACAATATAACACACAATTGTGGTCTGAGAAAGTAAAGAACACATATCATTGTTTATCCAGTTCAGTGCAACGTCACTTAAATCTGGAGGCTACCAAGTCAGGAAAAAAATTCACTAGATAGTATCAATTCAAAGCTAAACTCTTTTGTTTAAAACTTATCACTTACTCATTACTTGTGTTTAACTTCTACCTAAGAATTCCTAGATATGAAACTCCTCTCACTTCCTTCAATCACAAGCAGTGACAAGAACAACTCTAAATACTTTAGAATAATTTTAGAAGACACAATTCAAAGACACACAATCAACTACTATTTAAAACCTTATGAGTGATTGGCAATAGTTACAACTCAACTAACAGTCCTACTCAAGTAACAAATGATACGAGGTGGCTCACAATCAACACAATCCAACTCGCTACAAAGTGGATCACAATAGCGATGAAACACAAACCCAAAAGGCTAGATAAAATTACAAATACGTTCCATAGACACATTAGGTTTGAACCCTTTTATTTATAACAATCTTCTAGATGGATTGAGCTTCAAAATCACATTGACACAGAGCAAATAAAATTGAGATATATCTCCTAAAACTTAGGACTTCAATAATTAGTTTTCTAATTTATCTCCATAATTAGAAACTAACACAACTCCTTGATTTGACTTGAATCTCCTATTCCTTAAACTGAGCATACATAGTATAGCATAATATTCGCATAATATTCTGCATTTGTAATAAATTAAAACAACCAACTATTCGATTGCACTGCGATGTCGAATGATTACGCATAGGACATATTTATTCGACATGTTTCTTCCGATAATATAATATCTTAGTTCAACATCTATGATTCCTCCATCTTGGACATCACACATGTTTACTTAATATTCCATAATATTCAATAATTTAAATCACTTGTGTTGTAGAGACCATATGTCCTACACTTGGTTAGAACATTACATTTAACATGTTGAAACATCAAGCTGAAACATCTTGTTCAACATATTTATGCTAGCTAGAACATTCTATTTAACATGTTCTGCCTAATTTATTTTACTAAAATTAATGTCAAACATAAAATAAAAATTAACATAAGGTGTCGGGGTTCCAAGTCAATGAAAAGATTCACTTTGAAATATAACACAATGATATTTTGTAATGGATCTTGGAATAATTTAAGTTTAAAACTATATTAAGTTTCGAGTTAACTAGTGGGTTGTTAGGAAATTGAAACAACTTAGAATATAAAGTATTATTTTTCATATAAATATGCAAACCATCATGTAAGGTTCCAGAAGATAATAGAGGCGTTTGAGGGCAAGCATGGTTTGGTGTAGGTGTAGCCTGATTTAATAAATTTATTTTATTAAAATAAATAGATTATATGATGAGTTAATATGCGATGATGAATGTTATGATGTAATGTGATGCAATTTGTTGGTGATTAGATACCTAGAAATGATGGAGAATGGAGTGTTAGGGTGTGTGGCTACTAGTTTAAAAACATGGGGTGTGAGGAGGTATATAGTTACTAGTATTATTGTTATTATAATATTAGTATTATTACTTTATAATAATTAATTAATAAAGATAGTGTTATTATTATTATTATTATTATTATTATTATTATTATTCTTATTAGATAATTATTAAATCAAAAGAAGGCGGGGTTGGTATTATGAAATAAGGGTCCTAAGGGTTAAGTAGTCATAAGAGGAAAAATAAAATTAGAATTGTCATAACTATCGTAGAAGAGAGAGAAGAAGAGCATTCGGAAGCTAGGGCAAGAGCTATTTGTGGAAAGCTTAGAATCCTCAAATATAAGGTAAGGGTGGAGTTCTAACTCTATAATAGGTGGTATAATTATGTGTAGATGATGTTGTTCATGTTTGGGTTGGGTGTAGATGAATTATTGAAATTGGTTGTTGAAATTGATTGTTAAATTATGATGTTTGAATGATGAAACGATATGTTGATTGTGTTTGCATTGATATGTTTAATGTGGGTTGATAATCTCATGAATTGGCATGTTTTGTGTGTTTAAAATCGATTTTGGGTGAAAAGGGATGCAAAATCGCAACATAACAATTGCAGATTTTGACTCGAAACACTGGAACTCGGGTTCCATATATGGTAACGGTTACCTAGTGAAACAATAGCGAGAATCTTCAAAATATTACGTGGTAGGGTTCCCCTATCGGTAACCAATTAGCATCTTGGCTGGCGAATTTCCAAAACTTTAAAAGTTCATAACTTTCTACTCGAGTGTTTGTTTTGCATGCTGTTTAGACCGTTGGAAAGCTAAAAATATTTTCTATAACGTGATATCCATTTTGATAAAAGTAGACCAATATTTGATTAAAATAATTATGATGTGCATGTGTATGTTGTATGTGTAATAATGAAAAGTATCTTGATTTATTAAGTTGACGTTGTATGATTAATTCGTTTGTTTTGCACAAAGTATTGTATGATGATAATGTTGATGATGGCATGTAATTCATTTGATATGAGAAATCAATATGAATATTATGTTATTGTATTTCATTAACCATGCATTCATAAAAGATGACCTGTATTGGCGAAAGATGACATGTATTGGCGAAAAATGGCATGTACTGGCGCTACCCACAAATGGCATTTATTAACTTGAGGGTTCTTCCGTGATGGTACCACATGCATCTTGTATCAGTGTCAGTTGCATTGCATAATGTCAGGATGTTGTTATGAAGATGATGTGATTATATATTCTTGTTGATTGTGATAAATTTTAGTTGATGATGTTAAATATGAAATTCTTGCATGATATATCTATCGTATACTTGTAATCATATGATTTAATATATTGTTATGATATTTCATCCCTACGTATGAATGTGCCTCTACGTGGGTAACATGCGGATAAGCAGAGTATTCAAGTTCTGGAGTCTAGAAGGGTTCCTCTTCTTATTTAGATTGGTGTCAATGCTCTGTCGTAACACGGGGGTTGAACACTTTGTTTAGCTAAATTATTATTTTGATTTGAAGATTATGTTGGAGTATTAATTCTTTTCATTTGATTAATTTTGTCTCATGTTTGAATTAAGATGTTAAAGATGATGATTAATTCTTTTTCGTTATGATAATAAAGTTGAAGCTTGAGACTATTTTAAAGGTTGTCGTTGGTTCAATTGTGGTTGTTGTGTTATGTATCTACTAGATTATGTTTGAGCATGTTTTTGAGATGTCGAAAGATGTGACATCGTATTTCGAAAATTTTATTTTACTCGATTTCTATTAAATTATTCATTGAAATAAGGTGATACAATTGGTATCGAGCGGTCGGTATGTCCGACCAAGTTATTGAGCCTGTAGTATGACTGTGGAATACTGTCAGTACTTTCTTGTTATTCTAATCACTTGTTTGCAGGGGTGGGAGTGAAACAAATGGAGGAGAAGCTTGTTCTTCTCTGAGATGGCTCAGGTGTGCGCATTTGATTCAGTGTATCGGGAATGGAAGGATTGAAAATGTTGGTGAAACTGTGTTATTTCCCTAATTCATAGGGAGTAAGGATTCAAGATTTAAGCATACCAGTCAGACGAAGTGTTCTTGAGGGGGAATGATCAAGTACTCGTGTTGTCCGCATCTCTAGAAGTGGAGTGCGATGTTATGGCTAGTGATGCATCATTGTGGGTGAGTCTAGATGTTCTCCCGAGGATAATTGTGACTTTTCGTTGGAGCGAATGTTGGATTAGCTTGATTTTATCCTTGGGGTGAATTATTTTGAATTAAACCAAAGTGATTACGAAGTGTTTCGGTGAGTTGATGCAGATTCTCATGCCTGAAGGTTGTACATATTCAAGGTTCTTGTTTGTTGAGTGAGTAGAGTCTCCTCTGAGGGAAAGTAGAATTGTTAAAGGTTGCGTCTTAGAGGATATAGACCAATTTGAGGACTAGTGATATAAACAAGAGGTGTGTAATTGCTTGATCATCCCCTAAAGACATTAGCTGAGTAAGTAGGATAACTCTTAGAAGGTGAAGCTCAGATGGTTGCAATGTTTTCAGCGCTACGTGTTGATTGTGAAGTTGTTAAGTGTGGAGTTACGATTGTGTGCAATGTCGACGTTTTGAGTTGTGATAAGAGTGATAAATGGATGTAAATTTGTGTTGGAGTCGCATATTTGATTATTGAATTTTGTTGATGTGGTTGAAGGGTTGTGGATTCCGAGTCAGAGACAGAACTCAAAGATATTGGTAGTCTTGTGAAAAAAATTGAAACTTTGATATTTTGAAAATTGAGAATTTAGCTATTGAAACATGAGAACCCGTATTTGGAAGAGGGAAATTTTTTACTCTATCATCACAAGGTAATCGGTTACCATAAAGAGGTAACTGGTTACCACGTGAAGATTTATAGAAAATAGGCTATTGTAATTCGCAATAACCGATTACCGTAGTAGGGTAATCGATTAACGCTAGAAAATTTTGAAAAATTAGTTACTATAATTCGCAGTAACCGGTTATCGTAGTGGAGTAACCAGTTACCGCTGAAGATGACAGGATTTTTGTAGTTCTTGAGAAATTCATAATTTGAGTTCCGGACGTCCGATTCGAGTTTCGTCTGAAGCGTTAGAAAGCTAATACAATATACTTTCTTGCCAAATGATTTCAAGATCTGGGACAAAAATTGATTGGTGTGTAAAGATGTTTTGCGGTGTCAATGTCTGTTGTTGTAGGTTGTCGGTGTTGGTAAATCTTGTAAAACTTCAAAAAATCATAACTTGAGTTTCGGGTATCCGATTGATGCGTAATTTGGATCGTCGGAGAACTGGTTTAACATACTTTCTCTTAAAAATATCTTCAGTTCCTGAATTCTAAATATTTGATGCATGGATGGATGTTTTGTATTGTCGAGTTATGTAGTTTTGTGAAATGCATGCAAGATGTCGACGAGTTGGATGAGTGGGAGGAATAGTTAGAATAGCATTGGAAAAGAAATTGTTGAGACCAAGCGTATCACTTGGGAAGCTCCATTGCTACTTGTATAGAGGAAATTAGGCGATGCGATATTATTTATCGATTAAACGAGTGTTAAGGTAATAGTGAGATTAAATATCCACTGAAAAGGATCGATGATCTAATAGACCCATTGGGACGAGTATGTCTTGACATAATCGAATGAGGTTTGGTTACCTTCCAATTCGGGTGAATGGTGAGTATAATTAGAGGACAAATTTTGGGACTTAGTGAAGTTACTTTGATTAATTGGATCACTTTGTTACAATATTTATTGAGGACATTGTGAGTGGTAGTCATAAAAGGAAGCGTTGAATGTCGTGATTCAAATTACGGTGTTGAAAGGGATGAAAATGTATGTTAGGATGTAGATCATGATTTAAAGAGGTGATTTTTCTTGAACATTGTTATTTTGAATAAAGATATTTGTGGAATCTATTCAAATTGAATAGAGGTATATATTGAGAGGCTCAAAATTGTTATGGAGACTAGAAGCTTTTCAGGATTAATGGTTATTATGTAGTTTGCTTGAGATGAGATCAACTAGGATATGTTGTTAGTAAATGATTTAAGGGAGTGAGACATTTGACATTATTAAGGATGTGATTGTATTAGGTAAGTGCGTACAGATGTAACTTATGCCGATTAAGAACGATTAGAATGACAATAATTTTTGGAGGATAAAGTAATGCTAGAGTAAAGATAAATTCAAGCGAGTAAGGATTTATTGATGTGGTAAAGTCTTCTAACGAATCTGAGACTTCTTTTTGAATGAAGCGATTTGGATTATACTCGGTGTAGTAGTTTTCCTTTATTAGAAGATACTTAACAATTGTGTTGTGATACGTACGCGTAAGAGAGACTATGAAATTAATTTTTGGTATTTATGTATCATTGACGAGTTAGAAATGAAGGAAATTGAAAAACGATTGTAAGCCTAGGAGAATTGTTGGACATTATGCTCGAGATAACCTTGAGCACGAGGTGAAGGGCAGCTATTATAGTTGGGTATTGATGAGTTATGCCACCATCATGATTGTCGATTACCTATTGACAAATTGAGGAACTTACCACCCTTGATCTCTTGTTGATAGTAGACGGGATCGTGTTGGAAGTGATATACTTATCATGCTAGCTTGATAATGTGTAAAGTGAATTGGTGTTTTATCGAAAGGATAGTTGTTCACCATTTTGTATGAACCTAATACAAAAAGTGTCCATGAAAGAGTTTTGACTTATTGAACAATTCAGAGACTAGAGTTGGTATGCTAGCTGACTCTGTAGAGTGAAAGGTTGAGGAAAGATGTGAAATAAATAATAATTGACGGGAAAGACATATAATTGATGGGAAAAAAATGTTTAACTTTGTAATGATTCTCGTTGGAATGTATACAAAGTGTTTGAAAAGTACTTTGAAAATAAGTGTGAGGTGTGAAAAGTGATTTGTTTGGTTGGAGCAAACAATGAGGTCTTATTACCTACTCGAATGATTGTTTCTTATTATTTTCCTTCTCCTTTAGGATAGTGTTATCCATACCATTAGTTGGTAGGTAACCTGTCAGTTGAATGTGAAGGACAATCGTAGGGTCATTATATGTTCATTGAAGGCAACATGTAAGGATACCTTTAGCAATTCGAAGGACGATCATCACTTATTGTAGGCAACACCAGGGCGAGATCATATATTCGTAGGCAACATCGAGGGTCATCGAGACTATGATCTTTGTGATTTTTATTCGTGAGCAACTTTGCTAATGGTACCCCTACATTCAAGGGACATGACCATTGTTTATTCGAGGCAACAAGAGGATACCCTAAGGGGTGCAAGTGTGAAGTAGTGATTCAATTCGGATATTTTATCTTTGAATTAGAGTGATATAAGTTTGATTTTATGTCTTGTCATGCAATCCTTAGCATACATCTAGGCGGTGTATATATAGTTTATAAGAATGTAGAAAGTAAGCGGAAGATAAAGGTCCTACGCTATTACATGGCTTTAGGCGAGATAAAGAATAAGAGGTGCGAAAAGTAACGAGAGATTAAATCTACGCTATTACAAAATATCCTTGCGACATACATCAATTTCTAAAATTAAATGCGAAAAAGCAATAAATAAATAAAAGAAAAATGTTTTTGGCGTTAGTAAAAGAAATTTAAGACTAGTAAACCTAATCACTAGAAAAGATCATTTTTTTGTGAATTTTTTGGATTGATTTTAATGTAGAAAAACCTAATTCCATGTTAATTACTAATTAATTAAGAAAATAATTTTAAATGAAAGGAAAAATAAAATATTACGTATAAAATTAATTAAACATTTTACTAACCTAAATCTAAAATTAAAAGTATTTTTAGGGTTTTATTAGTGGTGAAAATAATTTTGAAACTTAAAATTATTTGAAAAATAAGAAAAAGAGTTAGTGAAACAGTGGTAAAAATAGATTTGGTCTGCCGTGAGTTGAACGAGGACCCTATGGTTATTGAGCCAAAACATGACCATACGCCATCATGGTGTCTAAACCACGCTTCAATGGTATATATGTGAAAACCTATAAATTAGGAATTTATTTGGATCTTTCAAGTCACAAGGTGTTTTATAGCTCAAGCATCTCATTTGTCTCATTGATTCCTCAAGAGTGGAAGTTTGCAAAGAATTGAAGAATTCATCTGAATCATTCATCTGAATCATTCATCGATGAAATTAGGGTTTTGGTCCATTGTGGAGTTTGAAGCTTGACTAAGTCAATTTCTTGAAGTATTGTCCTCCTATCATTTGAGATATCTTGGTGCAAGAATTTCTCAATACATTGAGAAGATTTGAGTTTTGAAGCTTAATGGGTCATCTCATGCCTGAGGTGCAAATTAGGGTTTTGGATATGAATTCTTGATTTTTCACTCGAAATTGATTTCATATGTCTCTATATGTTGTTTATCCATGGTTGAAAGATTTAGGTTCAATTTTGATTGGAAGTAAAATTGATCAAAGGGGCAAAATGGTCATCTTGGTCCAAAATCGGTCAAAGTCAGTTGACCAAGTGAACTTTTGGTCAACCATCAATTCAAATATCCTATTTTTGTGTTCATGACCATTCATCATTGAATCAAGGAAATTGAAGAAATTAGGGTTAACTTGTTCTTGAAGTTATTGGAAGTTTTGAAAATTTTCTAAGTGTCACTATAGAACTTTGACATGTCATAACTTTTTCAATTTTTATCCAATGGTTGCATACCATACATTTTGGAAAGCTTGGAAAAAATTCTACAAATTTGTCAATGCGTAAAATTTATCAAAATGCCATTTGAGAGATATTTGGGTTAGAAGTTCTATACAAAACATGCAGAATGCCTAGCCGGCCATTGTACCTTTCCAGCGTGTGATATTATCAAGCAGTGGTGTGCAATGTGAGCTTATATCTTTTGATTTAAGTCTAATTTTGAAAATTTGCCTCGTGCATTTTGAAGTTGGCATGGAGAGATTTTAACAAGCCTTGAATCACCCATTGGCTAATTATTGATCAGTTATGATTCTTGCAAGTTAGCCAAAAGACTCCATGCATGCTCATGCGTCTATTGAACCAGAGCTTCCATGGATTGTTTCTTAAACTTTGGAAGATGATATCTCACTCAATATTTGATCATTTCAATGGTTCAGGCTCATATTATAGACCATGAGGAGATCATCCATGGCCTAAGTTGTCGAAGCTTACGAGCCATTTTGAATGGCTTGAATTGCAAGTTGGTGACCAATTTATGAATTTTTGATTGTATGCTTGGTTTCAATACATACTATACGATTTAGCTCACTCTCATCTTACCAAATAAGGCAATAACACCCTCCATTGATGCATAGTACTACATTCTCAAATTTTTCCATTCTTAACTTTGTGATTTTGCAAAATCACCAACATGGTACTATCAAGCCACTCATTCCTTCGACCCTCTCACTCATTTCCACTCCTGATTAGCTCATCAAAGCGCACAAAACTTGAGCTGAAAGATAAGTAAAACGCAAGCACTCATACACACCTCATCTTTGCTAATGTTTACAATTTATCTTTTAATTTACGAGCCATTGTGACCAATATACCCTTGTTCTTATCACTACTATATAAGCTCATTAATTCACTCATTGAACCCTAGATGCCTCCTTGCAAAAACCAGATCTAAAATTTTCTCTTCTTCTTCAAGTTTTGTTTGAATCTTCATTTCATCCATTCAAGGCTTGTTTCTTCTTATTCATCTCTTGAAGCTCGGAGATCGAGAGGGTGGAATTTGTTCTTGTGTTCAAGGCATTAGTTGAGTTTGTTTCTCAACTCAAGAGGTAGATTGCGAACTTGAATCTTCATTTCAGCTTGTTTTTATGAAATAAATCATATGTGTGTGTATATTTGTGACATTAGGTTTGATGTATATCTTTGCTTGTTTGTGAAGCACATTGCATGATATGAAGTTCTAAAATTTTGGTTTGGGATGATTTTTAAACTTTATGCTCTGATTTCTTAATTTATGTTTGATTATTTTGAAATCCATGAGTTGCTTGTTGTTCTAGCCATGTGATCTTCATTTATACTTTGAATCATGAAAATGGTTGATAAATGAAGTTATGATGATTCGAAGTTGGGTATCGGTGAGCAAAAATGCGGTTTAGGGCTTGTCAGGTTGAAGATTATTAGGTGTACGTTCCTATTGATCATGTTCTTGGCTTAATTAATTTTGTTTTGAAATTCACAGCGGATACGTGATGTCACAGAGAATGTTATGACACTATCGACACTCATTAACAATTCACACAATAAATGTAAGCAGTGATAAGAACACAATAAGTTGTTTACCGGTTCGGTGTCTAACTACACCTACATGCAGGGGCTACCAAGCGAGGAAATTCACTATTAGTAGAATTAATTCAGGAATAAACCAACGGTTATCTCCTTCAGACACCCAATGCAACTTACCTAAGTCCTACTTAGATGCAGTACTACTCATCCCCTTGTGATGGGTGAAGCCGACTTTGTAGGATTTTTGTATCCAAATGTGCGGATAGCAAGAGTCGCCACCGACTTTTATTTTATCAATTAAGGGAAGGTAAAAGTGAGAAAAAAGACCTTCGTTAGATTACGAGTTCGGGAGAATGGTTATGAAAAGGAAGGTATTAGCACCCTTTCCATCCGTAGTTATCTCTGGGCTCTTAGTTGCTCTAGATCACTTTTTAAAATTGCTTTACGTGTGTTTGACAAAATGTTTTGAAAAAGGCATTTCGCTTTGACTTTGTAATGACTCATGTAAGTGTATACAAAGTGTTAGGAAATGTTTTGTTTTGAAAAATTTGAACTTTGAAAAAGTGTGTGGTGTGAAAAGCATTTGATAGAGCAAGCAACTAAAGAGACTTATTTACCCAGGTTGGTGGTTTTGTTGTACTTCTACATTCCTTTAGAATAGCGCTAGCCATACCATTAGTTAGTAGGTAGCTCCATTCGTTGGATGTAAGCGGGACATTCGAAGGGACATCGGATGGTCATAGAAGGCAACTTGTAGGAAGTATCCTAGCACATTCGAAGGGACTATCATCATTTTGTGGCGACAATCGGTCAAGATCATGTATTCGGGCGACATCGTGGGTCTTATGATCTTTGTATCGAAGGGACTATGATGATTTGTTTGGAAGCAGCGGTGCTAGAATACCTCTACGTTCGAGGACATGACCATTTTGAAATCGAAGGCATCGAGAGAATTACCCTAAAGGGGTGCGTGTGTGAGAGAAGTGTGTCAAATTCAGATATTTTATCTTGAAATTAGTGTGAGCTATGTCCAATATTATCTTGCCATACGCCTAATTACTAGCAATTGATAAGGTGCGGAAAGTAAAATGCGGAATGTAAAGTGCGGAAAATAAACCTACGCTATTACATGGCTTTAGGCGAGATACATAATTTAAACTTGCGGAAAATAAAACCTAAATTAAACTATTACAACCATGAACAATTACATTATTGGAAAAATAGAATGATAAAAAAGAAAATCAGAAGCGGACAACTGTGAAAGAATAAGAAATCGGAAAATATGATGAAATCGAAATAAGAGAAAATGTTAGAAAAATGCAAATTTTAATATGAGAAAAATTAATATATCTGGAAATAAGATAAATATTAAAATAATTTTTGGATTTTTGGAAAAGATTTAATAATTAAAATGCAATTTATAATGATTTAAATGCTAAAATATAAATAAAATAAATATGCATGCAAAATTATATTTTTAATTTATTAAATTAAATAAAGATTTTATGAAAATAATGTAAAAGAAAAAATGTTTTGGTAATTTTTAATGCAGAAATAAAATCATGAAAACAATTAAAATGAATGAAAATATTAAATAATATGAAAAATATGAAAATAGAGTTTTGGAAAAGTGTAAAAAAAAAAGACAAATGGTCTTAGGATTACTGGAGACCTTGGCTTCTGACATCCATACCTTGCCATACGAGCTAGCGTGTGTGTTTGAAAACAGGCGAATGGATTACAAACACCGTCTCCTCCTATTACCCGTCTCGCATGAACTTCATCTCTCCGTTCAAATTTTTGAAAACTAGCGTCGGCCTTGGCTCGGCCTTCTGACCAACAAAATCAAAATCACACACATAATATAAATAAATTCTAAGACCATGGTTCGATTGGAAACATCATTCGAATACTGATATAGTCTCGAGGTCAATTTTTCCTATTTAATGAAACCTAAGCGCACGAAACCCTAGTTATGGCAATATCGATTCGACCATGGAAACTCAATCAAACTATGCGAGAAAGCTTGCAAACTTCCATCTAAACACAAAACAAACCACAAAACATGTTAAAATGCATGAAATTAAAATCGATTTTGAAATTTTCTTGAACAAACCGATTTGATTCTTTGATTCTTGATGGTTTTAACAATGTAGTGTCAGATCGATTCGGAGATGTCAAGCAATGTATTGGACACCTCAAAAACAATTAAGCAGTGAAGTAGGGTTGCAATTGCTTGTGAACACGGTTTTTGAGCTTTGGAATAGGGTTTATGGAGCAATTTTCCTTTTTCTTGATAGGTATGCATTGTATTTATCTTTGGATGGATTTGGGATTGAATTTGGAAAGAATCAATCAATATTCAATGGAAATCAAATTTGATATTTCCATGAAAATCAAATCTTCAAAGCTTGATCAATTTCAATCAATCTTGCCTTTCTTGCTCCAATTTGAATTTTTGGCATTTGTGAGTTAATTGGACCTTAAGGAAAGAATAAAATCAATCTTGCCATTAATTTCAATTTTATAATTTATTTTAAGATTTAATTTGCATTTAAATGAATAAATTACAAATTAAATAGAAAAATAAATCAAAAATTCGTGGCTTTGGGCTTGGACACTCCTAATTGCTTGAGGAACAAGTTAGGATGAAGAAAAAGTAGGCCCATTTGCAAAGATTTGATTTTTGAAGTATCTCTCTTTGCATTCTTCCAAAATTGCCCAACTTGTAGATGGTGTAACTTGCTCAATTTTCCACATTTTGAGTGTTCTTGGACTTTTGGAAGCTCTAAGAGTCCTCTAACCAATGTCTTTGGTCTCATCTCAATTGGAGTTACCATGCTCAAAATATCTTCAAAACAAAAGTTGACTTTTTGTTGACTTTGAAAATGACCTGTAATGTTTTGAGCTATACCTCTCAAATGAAGCATTTTTTGGACATTCTTGTGAGACATGAAGTTGTAGATTGAATTTCCTTCAAAACAAGAGGTGGTGGAAAATTTACGAGAAAGTATGAAAAGTTATGATCGAAAGTTGATTGACTTTTCATCTAGAAACCCTAATTTAGAAAGTTTGACTTTTGGGCAAATCTTGAGTTTTCTTGATGAATCATGATCAACCCTTGATCAAATGATGAATGTAACTTCAAAATGAGGATGTTGACCAAAAATCGAAGTTTTGTTGTGTTGACCACGATTGACTTTTTGTCAATACACCGATTTTCGACCATCTGACCATTATGCAGGAAACTTGACTTGTGAGCTTGAAACTTGACATGGAGAATCTTTGAAGCATATGAGGAGGCATGAAGGCCATTGGAGATGTTGGAAATCCATCTTGACTTGAGAGATACAAACCTAGTTTGGGTTGATTGTCTAGGAGAGAGTTTGTACGATCGACTCTTGAGGAATCCTTGAGTATGGATGTATGAAATCTCTTGAGTAGATGGAGGGCAAATTTTGGGGTATGACAGCTGCCATTCAATCTTCTTGTCTTGGAAGGGTTAGATTGACATGCTTGTCTTCGTGACACAGAGTGAAGATGATTGAACAAAATACACAAAATTTGCACTCATGTTGGTGGATGATGCGGGAATGGGCTTCGGATGCCATTTGGAGAAGTTGGAACTTATTTGGGGAGCAGTCGTCAGCTAGACTCGAGGTTAATAGGAGAGAGAGATGGGCTTAAGATGCCATCTAGAAAGGTCGATCTTTGGAGGTGAGTCGTGCGTTAGACTCTGTAGATGTTCTGGAATGGAGGAGATGGGCTTAAGATGCCATCCGAGGGGGTCGTGCGTTAGACTTCGTGTTCACTTTAAATGAAGTTATTGGTGTATTGATTTTTAACCATATATGCGGCATTACGATGGTGAAGAGATGTTGACAAATAGTCGGAGATGGGCTTAAGATGCCATCGAAGGCAATGAGTCGTGCTAGACTACGTAGTTCTTTGTTGATAATCGAGAATAAATCTTGTGTTGATTACTCACGGGAGAGATTGTAGTTGGCAAGAATGTGGATAGCTTCTGTTGTGCATGGGTGTTGATCCATTGCACTGTCGGAGGATAACGGAGGTGGTCTTTTGGATAGTTTTCCGTCGGTTCGGGGCTTAATCTGGACCCGATCGTCGGGAGGCGGTCTTTGGATAGTTTTCCGTCGGCTCGGGGCTTAATCTGGACACATTGTTCATGCGGTCTTTGAGATAGTTTTCCGTCGGCTCGGGGCTTAATCTGGACTGTTGCGTCGAAATGTATTACTGTTTTGGAGAAATCAAGAAAAACTTTGATAGAATATTTGTTAGTCTTATGCAAAGTATGATGCATGGCGGTGTATATGAATGACATATGCATGAATTATGACTTTATGAGAAATGTATGAATGATGAATGTTGTGATATTTCAAAACATATCCATCTTGAAGAAGATCGGATATTACTGTTTGAAGATTTCTAACTCGCACAGGGAATTGAGTGGGTGAGAACCACCTTTTGAAGGAGAAGAAAGATATCTTGGATTCCTCCGATGCACTATCGACCAGTCTTGGGCCTAGACGTTGTTGAGGAAGGTAGAGATTTGAGAGGCTCGTTGTCGGAGATCTCATATATAGACCTGTGAGGAGAGTGGGGCGATCTGTTGAGGACCTTGTATGTAGATCTGCTGAGGAAATTTAAGAGGCGCTCTTGGGGATTCAGTGTAGATCTCATGGAGAGCATTTGATGGTTCTTTGAGAGGCCGGGCTTGAAGAGTCTAGAGTCCGTTGTAATCTCTGGTTGGGAATAAAGGTGTATGCTTCCTCAGATGCACTATCGACCAAGTTTGAGTCTGGATACTCTTTGGGAGAAGGAGGATTGAGAAATATCCATGGGGATGAAGTGTTCTTTGCTAGGGCGATGTAACGTTGCTCGATTGAGTGGAATTGCTCGTGGATTCCCTTATACTCATTGGGAAGGTGTGTTGTGGGTGACACCTTTATGCTACGTGGGGAACTATTCGTTGACTTTCGTCGTCATCCCAATTCCGAACACATAGTAAGTACTTTTGCATATTCACTTTTCGTATGTTTGTGAGAGATTCTTATTGTCAAATGGTGTATAATCATTCAAAGCAAGCGTTGGACTTATTGAAACAACAACGAGAAATTGTAAAGAAAGAAGCGTATTTATTTGAAAGGTGGCGTATGGCCAAGTGGTTTGTACACAGAAAGGTAAAAGCTATGCGGAAACAATCTCGTTAAGTTCCACTATGCTAGTACTCATATATTTCAACTATCTCATCTCCTTCGTCGGTAGAAAGTGAGTAGGTGATCTTAGCCATTTGAATCTTGAATCTTGATAGTAGTGCAGGCGGATGATCTGGAAGAGACATAGTCGTGCGCTTAAATCCTAGACCGCCCTTTCGGGTTTGGTCTACTGGGATACCCTTTTTGCCCAAACGCCTTTTCGGGTTTTCGACTTGCGGGTGTACATGTTTTGTATATCCTTAACTTTTGCGAACCTTTTGGTTCGCGAGGATCTCTTATTTTTGCCTAGGCGATCGACCTAGCGGGTCTCTTTATCGTAGTATTTTTGACTATGTCTGCGTTCACGGGTGTGGGAAGTCTTCACCATCCATGGTGCTAAGTATCATAGCTCAGCAGGAAAATCATCTTGACTACAAATGGTCCCTCATGGGTGGGAGTCCATTTGCCCAGGATCACCTTGTGGAAGAATGATGCGTGACTACTAGATCAGGCTTGGTAGACTCGGTGCTTGACCTTCTTGTTAAATGCTCGATCATTCGTTTCGATAAATCATCCATGGCGGATGGATGCGATCGTTCTCATCAACCAAATTAATCGGTGGTAAGTGGACCGATCGTCTTAAACAACTCGCCTCTGGAGGACTACGGTTGAGGTATCCGAACCTCGATGGGTAAGGCGGCTTCCATACTGGTATACAAGAGAGAAGGGGTTGCCCTGTGGATGTTCGTATTTGTAGTCACGATAACCATGAAGAGCAAATGGTAACATCTCATACCAATCTTTGTAAGTCACGGTCATCTTACGTATAATCTTCTTAATGTTCTTGTTGGCGGCTTCCGCTGCGCCATTCATCTTAGGCGATATGGAAGAGTTGTGATGCTTGATCTTGAGCTGCGTCGAGAGTTCGGTGATCATCTTGTTGTTGAGATTGGAACCGTTATACGTGATAATCCTTTCGGAGTGCCATCTGACGGATAAGATTATGCTTGATGAATCGAGCCACTACATTCTTAGTATGGATGCATGGAACTTCTACCCACTTGGTAAAATAATCAATTGCCACAAGGATGAAGCGATGTCCATTGGGCGTGGGCTTAATTTCTCAATCATGTCAATGCCCCACATTGCAAAGGCCAAGGAGAAGTTAAAACATTCGGAGAATGGGAGGTACGTGCACTTTGTCGGCATAAATCGCATTTGTGACAAGATCGAGCATAAGCGGTGACAATCGGCTTCCATGGTGGACCAATAGTAACTTTTCTCAAAATCTTCTTAGCCATAGTGTGTCCTTTGGAGTGGGTACCAAATTGCCTTCGTGTAACTCTTCCATGATACGTATTCTTTTTTTTACGGTCTACAGTAGTAAGCACAAGTCGTGGTTAGCTTGTATAAGATGTCGTTCTTTGAGGAAGAATTTGGATGCAAATCTTCTCATGAACTTCTTATCATTAACGAGATGCCCTGGGGATATTCACGAGTCTCGAGATACCTTTTCACGTCAAAGTACCAAGGTTTCTCTTACGTCGAAGCTCACCTGATCTGTTGGTTCGTCGAACCTCTCGATGATGATGCAGGGGCCTCGTTGTCCCATCTAACCTTGAACATAGGCGACATAGTAATGATAAATCGCTGTGATTCTCTTCTCGTGGAATGTGATCAAAAGTAATCTCTTGAGTAAGGAATCAAACTCGAACATGCTCTCGATATGGAATGAGATTCGGATGCTTCGTATCCATCGCCCTGTCGACTAATCACTAAAATGAGTCTCCATACACTTGTAGAACTTGATTCTTAAGTCAATAGCGACTTTGATACCCATGATGCCGCTTCGTACTCGGCCATGTTGTTAGTGCAGTTGAAACATAATCTGGCGGTGAAAGGGTATGTCGCTGCGGGGGCGTAATGATGGCGCCAATGCCATTGCCAAGTGCGTTTGAGGCTCCATCAAGACCATAGTCCATCGGGATCCTTGTTCGGGTCCTTAAATGCAGGCACAGGTTCTCATGATCTGTAACTAGTAAAACATCTTCATGCGATTGACGTAGATTGATGAGTCATCTACGACGATGAGCCAAATGATCTACTACACTTCCTTTGATCGCTTTACAAAGTGTCTTGGATGTCATATTCGGTCAAGATCATTTGCCATCTTGCTATTCTTCGGAGAGAGCTGGTTTCTCAAAGATGTATTTTATCGGATCCATCTTGAAATCAACAAGGTAGTGTAGTCACATATCTTGTCTTAGTCGTGACGATGACCAAAGCGTTGCAAGTTTTCTCAAGTGTGAGTATCTTGTTTCACGATCGGTAAACTTTTGCTAAGGTAGTATATTGCATGCTCTTTTCGACCCGGACTCGTCATGTTGCTAACACACCCATTGAGTTTTCTAACCATCAAGTACATGATAAGAGGTCTTCCTTGATGGCGGCATCGGGATAGGAGGATTACATGGGTATTCCTTGATTTTGTCAAAAGCGATCCTTCGTATTCCATTCTGATCTTTCTTTAGCAACTTGAAGATTGGCTCACGGTAGCGATTAGGTGTGCAATGAATCGGCAATGTAGTTCATCGGCCCGAAACCTCGACTTCCTTCTCGGTGCGGGAGCTGGCATCTCTTGAATAGCTTTAACCTTGGCGGGATCAACCTCATACCTCTTCCCGACACAAACCCTAGGAGTTTTAGGATCGACTCCAAGGTGCACTTGTTGGGATTAAGTCTCGATCAGCTTCTTGACCTATCAACAATTTACGCAAATGATCAAGTGTTCTTCTTGATGCAGTGATCGAGCTATCATATATAATCGGCGTAGACCTACATCTCGTGATGAATCATGTCATGAAATAATGTTACCATATATGCGATAAGTGGCGCCAGCGTTCTTGATCGAGCGGCATAACCTTGTGAAAGTGCCCAGTGTATGAAAGTAGTCTTTTCCATGTCTTGAGGCCATTTGATTTGATTATGTAGGAGAAACCATCCATGAAGGAAAACCTTATCTTTGGCGGTGTTGTCAACAAAACATCAATATGAGGAAGTGGGAAATCGTCTTTCGGACTCGCTTTGTTCGGATCTCGTAATCCACACACATTCGTACCTTACCATCCTTCTTAGGCACGGGTACCACATTTGCAACCTGAGGGATAGGAGGTGACTGACTAAAAAGCGTTGAGCGCTTCATAACCCGGCTTTGATTTTCTCGACATCTCGGGACGCGTCGGCAGACATACATTTCCTTTGGGAAAACCTTCTTTTGTCGGCAATCGATGTACCACATATCAATGTCTAAACCGGCATGTCTTCGTATGACCAAGCAAAAACCTCAACATAATCTCGTAGCATAAGACCAATCTCTTTAACATTGTTCTCAAGACCGCTCCTATCTTGATCTCTTTTACATCTTTATCGGTGCCCAATTCACAACCTCACTTTGCTCTTGGTGTGGTTTGTATAACTCGCTCTTCTTCTTTGTAGTCAGCGAGGATTCTCCGGCACTTCACAATCTTCCTCACTTTCGTCTTGCTTGGTAGATCGGATTATAAAGTCATATTTAGCACTAGCATAGGTATTATGTGAGATTCGGAGTGATTCTGCGATGTATCACGTGGGTGTGTGTAAGAAACACATAGCTTTTGAAGGGTGATAAAGTAAAGAAAGAAAACAAACAATTGAATGCAAAAGTCCAGCGAATTTATTGAATGAAAATCATGAAGCGACGGATAATAACCCTGTAAGCGAGCCATGATGCCGGGCAAGGCACTGAGCTTTCAAAGTTTATTCAAACATAAAGAAATCTGACGCAAACAAAACAAAGGCAATTACTCGCTAAAGGAGATTGGTATAGCGTCTTGATCTTCCAATTCTTTGAGCCCATGATGGGAGTTGGGAAGATCCACTAGCGATGTCGAAGCCGTTGTCGTCGTCTTCTATAGCATGGATTCCACTGGGCGTCTTGCGGAAGGGAAGTTGGCGTGCGTTAGCGTATCATCTTGACCCTTGATGGTGAAGCCTAAACCGGTCTTGTCAAATTTGAAAGGAAGATTAGGGCTGTCCCAATTGTTCCTGACATTAATCCACTCTTCTTGATGATCTTGAATTTCCTCCATTTCTTGTTTGGAGGTGTCTTGACCTTCCTTTGGTACTTCTAGGCGGGGATGAGTTCTTGGTTCTTTCCTCTAGGCTGGGGATATTGATTGAGTAGCTAGAATCAGTGGAGATGATGTCTTTTGGAGGAGAGATATACGGAAGAATACCCTTAGATTCGGGTCACCTTCTGGATTCGGTGATGTTGTCAATGTCGGGAATAGAAACTTGAGCGATGAATCTTGATCGTCGAGAGGATCTTGCTTGACACCATGATAGTAAACATCGGCTCCATAATTCCAAGGGATAGCCTTGTGGAGGAATATGGGCCTTGGAAAGTGATAATGAGGAGGTGCCACTCTAGAGCACGAATCGAGAGGAAATCCTTATAGTGTTAACATCGGCATAGTCTTAAGGAAATCGTCACCCCATCCGGTCGCCTTAACATCTTCAATAGGAATCTTGTAACTATCGGGAATGATGTACTTCACCATGTAATCATATTTTCCACTTGGCTGCCCAAGTATCCCACCAGATAATCTGATTTCATTCGCATTGTCAATCTTAACTTAGACATTTCTTCACACAACGCACGGTGGTTTGAAATAGTATCTCGGTTATCCATCATACCTTTGAACCGTCTTCTCGACCAAGCCTGACCATCGGTGGACAAGCACCAATGACTCTCGGGCATCACGGATTGACAGGCTTGCAACAAATTCTTCCATCGGAGGAATGGTCAAGTCATCTATGTTGAAAACATAAGTATCGTCTGAACACATTGGAACTCTTGTCATGGTTAGGCATAGGCGCGTTGATCACATTCGGTCTCAGCGGGAGGTCAAACTCAATCGCTTAGCTTTCATATCTTGAATCTTGTTCTTGAGCCCAACAATTGTCGATTGTTGCAGGGCATTGGAATGGTAAGCACACTTAGCATTAGGATTGTACTTAGGAGGAGGTGTTGACATTCGAGGAGGATCCTCAGTGTCGACTCTGCGTTGAACATGTGTTGCAAGGCTTGCGACAAGGCATGTTGATCTTAATGCTTGTCTTCGTGGCGCGTTACAGCTCTGCGTTGTCTCGTTGAGGTTGTCTTGATGTAGGATTGGAATCCTGTTGCCCCCGCAGTTGAGCGGTCGGTCTTGGCTCGGCTTTTCGACCATACAGTGGCTTCTTTCTTACCACCAAAGATCTCTTGCGGCATTTGAAGATGTCTCTACATGATCTTCCTCTTGATACCGCTTCATCGCTCGCTTTGTCAATATCAACTCGGTGAATCCGGATGAAGAATTTCAATCGGATGATTGAAGAATGGGCTGTCGGTGTTCCATGAACATATCAACCAACTCCATTGGACAGGGTGGTTGAACTCTGCTGCTAGATCTCTCATACAGGCATACTCCTTGAACTTCTCGTCACGACCCATAGACATGCTTTGTAGTTGCATGCGGTGGGTGTCGATTCACATTGTACTCATATTATGCGTAGAAAGCATCGGCTAAGTCACTCCAATGCGGATACGGTCATTCTCTAGTGATAGTACCATTCCAGTGAGTTAGGACAAACTCTCTTGAAAATAGTGCATCCTGACTTTACATCATCGGTGTGGGGTTGATCTTACGGACATAGGACTTCAAATGCGACTTAGGGCAAGACATGCCATCATATTTGGCAAAAGTAGGAACTTTGAACTTGGGAGGAATCACAACACAGGGAACAAGACTCGGATCATCAAAATTCAGCCGGACATTTCGGGTTTTCCACGGCATTGAGGCGATCTTCAGTTGCTTGTACTTGTCATCTTCCTCAGTCTTGGCCATAATCGAATGATCCTCTCCTCCTTTCTTTGGCTCCTTGCTCACCTTCATCACCTTGGTACTCCCCTCGGTGGACACTTCCTTGAGAGCTCAATCTGGTGACCACTTTGGGACCCACTGAAGCGTCTACCCTTGTTGAGGAGGTTGGCCTTGGACTTCGCTGGGCCCAGGCATTACGAGCTTGGAGATCTTTGTGATCTGTTCAAGAGCCATTTACGCTAAAATAAATAGCGAGCAAATGAGAAAACCAATCTCAATGTACACATGATGCAATGTTATGATATGCTATGCAATGTTTATGCGAATGCAATGCAATGTTTTCAAGGACCTAAAGATTTAAATTTGTTAAACAAGCAATGAACAAACATTTATTAGTACTTTTCATTATTCTTTTTCTTTTTAAGTACAAGAGATAGTTCAAAACAATAAAGAAAACATATAAATCCTAAAGCTCTAAGTCTCCATGGCGCTTCCTCTTGGTGCCGATGTAAGCGTTGATGTTTAGCTCCTCGTGAAGTAGCTTGGTCAACTCTAGAACTTTCTTCTCACTTGCGCATTGAGCTTCAAGGTATCCCTTTCTTCTTTAGTTGGATCCGAGATCTCTTCAGTCTTCAAAATCGGTAGGCATGTCGGGATGGAGAACGGATAAGTCGTCACCTATAGCAGGTTCCATAATTCTTGGTAGAAGCAGTGAATGGCATCATGAGGTTTTGAGCTCGAGCTCGCACCCATTTGAGGTAAGGTTCCCAAGGAATGGAGTTGGTGCCCCAAAGTCTTGTATCGATCTTCTTTACCATGCCCCAAGCATGTATAAACCTGTCGGTAATGCGGAGATCGTGATTGTAGTCGAACACAACATCTTGGAGAAGCATATCATGTGGACCATCCTTGAGCAAAACCAAGCGTAGAGCTAGAGAGGGTTGTAAGTAATACCTCCCCTTATACCAGTAGTGGTACATTAGAAATTCTCCTGGCGCTCGATGAATGTGAAGTCCTTTTGAGAGAAAAGATTCCAGCGGATATCGAATGAGAGAGTGACATCAATCTTTGAGACCATCTCACCTTTGTTCATTCTTCAAAAGCGATGGAGGAAGGTGCGAAATAAACCACCTTGAAAGTAGCGGTACCAACACATGAGAGTTCCTTGTCTTAGTAGTGCAGTGTGGAGAATGTAGAATGTCTCCAAGTAAGGTAGGCCTTGGATTGCGGGTGAAACAACTTGATGGCATTGACATCTATGAATTGATCGAGTTAGGAATAGAACCAAACCATAAATTAGCAAGGCCACAATGTTTTCAAATGCATGGAAACTCATAACTTTGAGGAATTCTCGGGCTTTCTTAATTAGAACTTGGAAAGTAAACCCTTAACTCCATTCTAGTTTCCCAATTGGCTTCAATGTCTGAGCGCTTAAGATGTAAAGGTGATCAATGTCTTGAACAGGAACCTTTTCTAACCGGTGAATGGCATTTGGTCAAATAGGTACCCCAGTAGCTTAGAACTCTTCTAAGGTAGGAACCAATGATAATCTGGAAATGTAAAGCAATGGTGTTTGGATCAAAAGCTGGAATAGGACGTGCATCATATCTTCTTCAATAGGATAACCAAATCAAGAGATAACCATGTCTTTTGATGGGCCA
Organism: Vicia sativa; assembly: GCA_021764765.1. Classification (NCBI taxonomy): domain Eukaryota; kingdom Viridiplantae; phylum Streptophyta; class Magnoliopsida; order Fabales; family Fabaceae; genus Vicia; species Vicia sativa. The sequence continues at coordinate 174,774,789 of CM038792.1, forward strand.
GCATGGTGGGAATTTGAAACCAATTCTTTGAGTTGAGAAGGATACCCATGAAGTTGATTCGGATAGTCTTTCTAGAAGCCATAATCCTACAAAGCAGAGCAAAGATAAATCCTAGGTCCTTGAAATAGTTAGAAATGATATCAATCACGAATGATGTCATGATGTCATGTTTAGCACACTGAACAATTCACCGATGAGCCTAGGGTTAAGGCTTGCATGAGGTATAGGTGATTACCCACCAAAAGTTTGAGTTGGTTCATCTGTCCTATAATAATGTAGGGTTCTAGGAATCTTATCACGATCTTTCTCGTAGGCTTATTTCAATCACGGCCAGTGGTCGATCGAAAATGTCCCAGTCATCTCGATGAGCGTAGCATCGGTATCAACCAACCTCGGTCACACAAGACCATCTCCTGCTTCTAATGGCCAAGATGGGTCAATTAAGGTTCTAAAAGTTTAGTTAGCGCTTGATGACACCACGAAGCCAAATACTTTCTTGACTTGGGAATGAAGAGTATCGGGCAACAAAGTGTCACGCTCGTAGCCATCATGTTGACCGTAGTTATCGTCTGCGGTCGCGATGATCTAATGCTACCTAAAGAGCCGGGATCCGGGTGTAGGATCCCCAACAATATAATACAAGCAACCCTTAAAGATAAAGCATACAAGTCAAACAAAAAGCAATAAGGTTATCTAGAAATCCTAAGGCAATTCTCTCTTTTGGGTGTTTCCCCAGTATGTGATTACGTGATCGGTGAGCCGACTTTGTAGGATTTTGTATCCAAATGCGGATAGCAAGATACCGACTTTTATTTTATCAATTAAGGGAAGGGAAAAAGACCGTTAGATTAGAGTTCGGAGAATGGTTATGAAAAGGAAGGTATTAGCACCTTTCCATCCGTGATTATCTGCTCTTAGTTGCTCTAGATCACTTTTTAAAATTGCTTTACATGTGTTTGACAAAGATGTTTTGAAAAGGCATTTCGCTTTGACTTTGTAATGACTCATGTAGGAGTGTATACAAAGTGTTGGAAATGTTTTTGTTTGAAAAAATTTGAACTTTGAAAAAGTGTGTGGTGTGAAAAGCATTTGATTGAGCAAGCAACTAAAGACTTATTTACCCACTCGAATTGGTCGTTTTTGTACTTCTACATTCCTTTAGAATAGCGCTAGCCACCATTAGTTAGTAGGTAGCTCCATTCGTTGGATGTAAGCGGGACATTCGAAGGGACATCGGATGGTCATAGAAGGCAACTTGTAGGAAGTATCCTAGCACATTCGAAGGACTATCATCATTTTCGTGGCGACAATCGGGTCAAGATCATGTATTCGGAGGCGACATCGTGGGTCTTATGATCTTTGTATCGAAGGGACTATGATGATTTGTTTGGAAAGCGGTGCTAGAATACCTCTCGTTCGAGGACATGACCATTTGAAATCGAAAGGCATCGAGAGAATTACCTAAAGGTGCGTGTGTGAGAAAGTGTGTCAAATTCGAGATATTTTATCTTGAAATTAGTGTGAGCTATGTCCAATTATTATCTTGCCATACGCTAATTACTAGCGATTGATAAGGTGCGGAAAGTAAAATGCGGAATGTAAAGTGCGGAAAATAAACCTCGCTATTACATGGCTTTGGCGGATACATAATTTAAACTGCGGAAAATAAAATCCTAAATTAAACTATTACAACCCATGAGCAATTACATTATTGGAAAAATAGAATGATAAAAAGAAACATCAGAAGCGGACAACACTGTGAAAGAATAAGAAAATCGGAAAATATGATGAAATCGAAATAAGAGAAAATGTTAGAAAAATGCAAATTTTAATATGAGAAAATTAATATATGCTGGAAATAAGATAAATATATTAAAATAATTTTTTTTGGGATTTTTTGGAAAAGATTTAATAATTAAAATGCAATTTATAATGATTTAAATGCTAAAATAAAAATAAAATAAATATGCATGCAAAAATTATATTTTTAATTTATTAAATTAAATAAAGATTTTATGAAAATAAAAAAAAAAATGTTTTTGGTAATTTTTAATGGAAATAAAAATCATGAAAAATATTAAATAATATGAAAATATGAAAATAGAGTTTTGGAAAAGTGAAAAAAAAGAAAAATGGTCTTGCGAGTTGGCCCGGAGACCTTGGCTTGAGCATCCATGCCTCTTCCCAGCCTTCTGTGTTTGAAACACAGGCGAATGGATTACAGCGTCTCACTCTCTCTTCTCAGCTTCATCTTCAAATTAATTTTTGGCCAATAGCTCGGCCTTCTGCTCAAATCAAAATCACGCAAATAATATAAATAAATTCTAAGACCATGGTTCGATTGGAAACATCGTTCAGAATACTTGATATAGTCTCGGGGTCCAATTTTCCTATTTAGTGAAACCCTAAGCAGCACGAAACCCTAGTTATGGCAATATAAGTCGACCATGGAAACTCAATCAAACTGCCGGACTTGCAAACTTCATCTAAACCAAAACAAACAACCGCAAACATGTTAAAAATGCATGAAAATTAAAATCGATTTGAAATTTTCAAGAACAAACCGATTTGATTCTTTGATTCTTGATGGTTTTAAGCAATGTGAGAATGGATCGATTCGGAGATGTCAAGGATGTGTTGGACACCTCAAAACGATTGAAAGCATGGAAGTAGGGTTGCCAATTGCTTGGTGACACGGTTTTGAGCTTTGGAATAGGGTTTATGGAGCAATTTTTCCTTTTTCTTGATAGGTATGCATTGTATATTTATCTTTGGATGGATTTGGGATTGAATTTGGAAAGAATCAATCAATATTCAATGGAAATCAAATTTGATATTTCCATGAAAATCAAATCTTCAAAGCTTGATCAATTTCAATCCAATCTTGCCTTTCTTGCTCAATTTCGAATTTCTTTGGCATTTGTGAGTTAATTGGACCTTAAGGAAAGAATAAAATCAATCTTTGCCATTAATTTCAATTTTATAATTTATTTTAAGATTTAATTTGCATTTAAATGAATAAATTACAAATTAAATAGAAAAATAAATCAAAATTCGTGGCTTTGGGCTTGGACACTCCTAATTGCTTGAGAACAAGTTAGGATGAAGAAAAGTAGGCCCGTTTGCAAAGATTTGATTTTTGAAGTATCTCTCTTTGTGCATTCTTCAAAATTGACCAACTTGTAGATGGTGTAACTTGCTCAATTTTCCACATTTTGAGTGTTCTTGGACTTTTGGAAGCTCTAAGAGTCCTCTAACCAATGTCTTTGGTCTCATCTCAATTGGAGTTACCATGCTCAAAATATCTTCAAAACAAAAGTTGACTTTTGTTGACTTTGAAAATGACACTAATGTTTTGAGCTATACCTCTCAAATGAAGCATTTTTGGACATTCTTGTGAGACATGAAGTTGTAGAAATTGAATTTCCTTCAAAACAAGAGGTGGTGGAAAAATTTACGAGAAAGTATGAAAGTTATGATCGGTCAAAGTTGATTGACTTTTCATCTAGAAACCACAATTTAGAAAGTTTGACTTTTGGGCAAATCTTGAGTTTTCTTGATGAATCATGATCAACCCTTGATCAAATGATGAATGTAACTTCAAAATGAGGATGTTGACCAAAAATCGAAGTTTTGGTGTATGTTGACCACGTTGACTTTTGTCCAATACACAGATTTTGACCATCGACCATTATAGAAACTTGACTTGTGAGGCTTGAAACTTGACATGGAGAATCTTTGAAGCATATGAGGAGGCATGAAGGCCATTGGAGATGTTGGAAATCCATCTTGACTTGAGAGATACAAACCTAGTTTGGGTTGATTGTCTAGGAGAGTTTGTCGATCGACTCTTGAGAATCCTTGAGTATGGATGTATGAAATCTCTTGAGTAGATGGAGGGCAAATTTTGGGGTATGACCACCCTCAATCCTAGCGATGATATCGACCCTGCTCGAGATAATTTGATTGCTTGAAGACACACTTGATAAACTATCTTGATCTAGCTTAAGCTTTCAATCGAGGCAGGCATGATGTTTCAAAGCTTTGGTGGTAAAACTACCCTTACAACAAATCCTAGTCGAGCACTTATCAATGTTAGCAGCTTGCGAAGAAGATACTAATTACCTGATACCAGCGTAACTTTCCTAACGATTACCTGACAACGACTACTATATCTTGATAAATTCGGAGGCGCGACCTCGTTTAAGGGTTGAATTCCTTTTATAGAGCGGTCACGAAACTTGGGTTTGGGCTTCCATAAAAGATAGCTAGGGTTCATAATTTAATCCTAAAACATGGTCTTTTCAACAGCGATTTAGGTCTAATTAAGATTAACCTAGCAACCCGTGAAATGCTTTCTAATAACGAGAAAAACAATATTTAGCATTCGACAAACTACGAAAGTCTCGGGAAAAATAGATTCTGAGCGAATGTCCTGCTTGAATGTCATAACATCTGTTATGACATCG